>JABFEX010000035.1:0-55899 GCA_013623515.1 Fusarium illudens
ATTTCTTATCTTTCTTTCTAAGGCCTTTTAGCCCTTTTTATACCTCGAGATAGCCTCTTTTAGCCGCGGTCTTCGCTAACTTCCCCGCTTTACTATAGCTATTACCGCGGTCCTTACTTTAGCCGGCTCCGCCCCACTCTAGGGTAGCCACCTATACCCGCTTTTAAGCCGGTTCCACCCTTCTTAGCCTATCTCTAGTTTATGCCCGTGACATAAGCCTTCGGTCGACCTAGAGTCGGGGTCCTGAGTGACAAGCTCGGCCGTGTCAACGTTGCCCTGGCTGCCACCTTCTCTGCAGGCTTCCTCTGCTTTGTCTTCTGGGTCTTTGCAAAGTCCATGGCGGCGATTTGCTTCTTTGCCATGGTCATTGGGTTAGTGGCAGGGACTCTGTGGGCGACAGCAGCTCCGTTGGCAGCAGAGGTCGTTGGTCTCGGTGACATGTCGAGTGCCTTGGGGGCCCTATGGTTAGTGCTAGGGCCTCCCACGGCCGTAGCAGAGGCCATCGCTGTGCAGTTAAGGTATGATGCTATGATGTGTAGNNGCCCGGCCCTTGATGGGATAACTGCGCTGATAGATAGTACCCAGCTCTCTCTTTGTCTCTGTGAAAGAGAAATGCCTAGCCCAACAGAGAGAGTTTCCCATGCCGTAGTTATTCAATCTCTAGGCTAATCCGTCTTCTTGAATAGAGGGTTTCCATCATCGTCAAACTCGGCCCACTGAAAGAAGCCACAGCTATCCTTGCCTGGCACGTTCCCGGCATAGCACATCCAAAAGTACTTGCCAAAGTTCTCCCTCTTCTTGGTCACGACCCTGAGGACGCAGGGGAGACGGCATGGGCACTTTGGCGTGAGTCGGGGGTGCATGTTGGCGCGGTAGTCCCGATACGTGATGTTGATGCGGCTTGTCCCGGCGATGGGATGGGGGTCGATCGACAGCGCCGGGGAGATGCAGTGCTTCCATTCCTCCTGCATCTCGGCGTGCATCACCAGCAGCGAGTTGTGCGGGAGGTGGATGGATATCTGGCCCTCGGCATCCGCGTCTTGGACAGGCTTCTTCTTGTCGCTGCTGTCCTTGGGTATTATCCGGCGGACACGAAACTCACGGGCGACGCCGAGGGAGATGGACCCGATGACTGCTCGAGGACCGAGATATGTCAGATGATCGCTGTGCCAGCCAACACTCTCCTGCGGGCCGCTGTAGGAGTTGACAATGGCCGAGTTGGGAACCCAGGCCTTTGGTGACTGATACCTCAGCTTCTTGCCGCCTGGGTAACGTGTCTCGATGCGCTGCTGAATCTCGGCGTTGACAGCTTCTTGAACCTTGGGTTTCACCTTGAGGAGCTGCGGCGTGATTCGCCGTACATCCTGGATGCCCATTAGCATTTAAATACTAGGTCGATTGTGCTAAGAAAAAGGGCGAGTTACTGTGAGTCTGGCCCCGTTGTAGTGGTAGTCAGTCTTTTGGCGCTGAATCTCGTCGTAGCTCTCAACATAGAAGCTCGACGTGTGCGGGCTTGAGACGACATTCTCAAATAATTGAAAAGTGATCCTCTCAAAAGATTTTGCTTCCTCTAACAACTCCTTCAAGAGGTCGTTGGCGTCCTCGGGCGGCAGAAAGTTGTGGATAATCGTGCATGGCGTGTGTTCCGCAACATCCTCCGGGTCATAGAGGTGCAGCGTGCTGCCCCTTTTCGACTTGAGCTTCTTCTTCACCGGGGAAGTTGCCAGTGAGCTAGAGCTGCTGGCTGACGCATACTGCTTCAGAGACTGCTGGTATCCGATGACCCGGTTGCCCTTATTCACCTGGGGCTGCACCTTGAGCGAAGCGGACGCCTCACAGACGGACCCATCGTGAGCCAGTAGAATATCAAGGAGATCTTCCTGCTCAAATTCTGGGTGCAGAGACGACAAGAGAGCCAACTTGACCTCAGTTGGCTCCTCTGGCTCGGTCTCGTCTGGTTGAGGCGGGGATGCTTTCCGTTTGGGACGTGTCAAGAAGGCTTTCATAGTCTCAATGGTGTTTATGCAAGATCACCTGCTGTTGATGGCAGCAGTACATGACAGGAACACGGCGGCATTCTGTGATGTCCACGCCAAAAAGATTGTTTGAACATCCACTTGTCAATATCTAGGCTGAAAGGGCGCGGTGGCGCGAAGTTCATTAACGCGAAAGCACGTGACACAAACCTCGATTGATGCAACCGACCCCGTTGATGACGCATCGCATCGTTAGACGCATGCTCCCGCACCCCGCGGCTCGGCCATTACCGAGGCACATGTCAATACGGCCTTTCTTGAAGCTCGCTTCTCAAGAATGAGGTTTGGTTCAATTGGTAGAGTCGCTCTGCCGTAAATAACCTCCTTGCGTCGATGCGACCGGCCCCAGACGACCCCCCTCCGGCATCATGGCTGCAATGCTAGAGTTCCGCACGCAGGGCTACAACCCCTACGCGGTCAAGTACTCGCCGTACTACGACTCGCGCATCGCCGTCGCATCGTCGGCCAACTTTGGCATCGTGGGCAATGGCCGCGTGTTTGCCCTCGGCCTGACGGCCCAGGGCGTGCAGGTTGAGAAGACGTATGTAGTACCAGGCGTCGATCGGTTCTACGAGTAGGCACTGACGCTCGCGCGCCGCAGGTTCGACACCAACGATGCGCTCTACGACCTGGCCTGGTCCGAGATCAACGAGAACCAGCTGATTGCCGCATGCGGAGATGGGTCGCTGAAGCTGTTTGACCTAGGCGTCGACGACTTCCCCGTCATGAACTTTCACGAGCACAAGAGGGAGGCCTTCTCAGTGTGCTGGAGCCCCGTGACCAAGGACACCTTCATCTCCAGCTCCTGGGACGGAACAGTCAAGATTGTAGGCCCAGACTCGCCCTCTTGCTGCGAACATTTACCTCTAACAATACTCGACAGTGGTCGCCAACGCGAAACCAATCCATAAAGACCCTCCCCATCGGGAATTGCACCTACAGCACATCCTTCTGCCCCTCTAACCCCGCCCTGATCTCTGCCGTCTCCTCCGACTCCCACCTCCGCATCTTTGACCTCCGAACGCCATCCTCTGCCAAGTACCACCTCACGACGACCATACCCGTCCATGCGCCCCCCCTGCAGCCCTCGCCCATGAGCGCCCCGAGCCAGCCCTCGGAGATCCTCACCCACGACTGGAACAAGTACAGGGACACCGTCATCGCCACGGGCGGCGTGGACAGGGTCCTCCGGACCTTTGATATCCGGAACCCCGCCGCCGGCCCGCTCTCCGTCATGCAGGGTCACGAGTACGCCGTCCGGAGGCTGTCGTGGAGCCCCCACGCGAGCGACACTCTCATCAGCGCCAGCTACGACATGACGGTCCGGTTGTGGAACGACGCGTCCAACCAGCCGCAGAATCCAGCCCTAGGGCCTTCAATAGGCAACCAGGTGGGCATCATGAACCGGCACACCGAGTTCGTCACTGGAGTTGACTGGTGCCTGTTCGGAATGGGTGGCTGGGTCGCCTCTGTAGGCTGGGATGAGAGGGTGTTGCTTTGGGACGCCAACATGCTCATGGGCCAGCGAATACCGTGATCAAGGGGGTGGGAGATCGGTCGGCATGTGTAAACTTGGCGTTGACTGGGAGGCGAAGCGCACCTGCTTGGGTTTGGATAGGGCGTTCATTGGGTTGTCTTTCGCGGTGCTGCCATTTGTTTAGGAATGTCCGTGGCTGCGAAGCTCATGTCCTGCAAGTAGACATGTTATATGAGGGTGAGAGGACAAGTCACATACATGGCAAGATATCACACACAAGATACCAGTATTCTTGGGATTAGAATCATTTCTTAAGTAGAGTTGTCGTGGAGAACCACATATATGACGCCGTCATCATGTCTAAAGAAAAACAAGCCAAACCCCCTTTTTGCCCTCCATACCTATCATACATAGACATCCTTTCCATAGGTACCAATAACAATGCCCAGTACAATTACAAATCATCCAACAGTCAGTCCATCGTCGTTTTGGTATTGTTACATTTTCGCGTCGCAGAGAGTCACCCCATCATCACCCTTTAAAAGGAAGATCCAGCACCGTCACTGTTGTATCGACCACGGTTGTTTCCACCCCGACCGGCGTATCCACCACGGGCACCATGGTTATGGCCATGGTTACCACGGCCACGGGTACTGTTGCGGCCGTAGTTGTCGTTGCGGCCGTAGTTATCGCTGCGGCCGTAGTTATCGCTGCGGCCGTAGTTGTCACGGCGGGCGCCCCTTGACATGGAGTCGAAAGGGTCACTGCCGCCTTCACGGTCGCCACCACGGTCGCCTCCGCGGAAGCCTCCGCGATCGCCACCACGGTTCTCATACACATCGTCCTTGATGTTCATGCCCTTTGCACGGGCCAGGCCCATCTTGCCAACCCAGCTTGACGAAACATGAGGAGGAGTCTCCCAGCCCCAACCATGTTGAGTCCAGTGGTTGACATCTTGGGCCAGCTGAATCTTGTCAACGGCGACACCAAACATGGAAGCGTAGGTGGTCGCAAGCAGTCGGCGGGGCATGACCTCAAAGATTCCTCGGGTATCTTTGTGAGAACTGGTAGTCTCATCACCCTCGATATCGGTTTCAGCGCTCTCAAGGGAGTTGTTCTGCTTGATGGGGAGACCGTTCAGAAGCTTGCGCGCGCTGGTGATGGAAGCGTGAGGGATGATCAACCAGCCCTGACCCTCCTTGTTCTGTCGACCAGTTCGTCCGAGACGGTGGATATAAGACTCGCGGTCTCGGGGAGTGTCCACCTGGATGACGTGCGTAACATTGGGAAAATCCATGCCTCGGGCGGTGACATCCGACGAGAACAGAACACCAGCCTTGGCATTACGGAACATGTCGGCCGCCTTCTGTCGCTGCATCTGGGTGAGCTTCGACTGTATCACGTACGTGTGCACAGGATGGCTGCCCAGGGTACGCGAGTTTCGCTGTCGGTGGAAACCCATTTCACCGGCAAGCTCGACGAGAGAGGTGGTGTTGAAATAGACAATGGCCTTGAAAGGTTTGGCAGCGGGGTCCTCCTTGGTCTTGGCAACCTCGCGGTCAATGAGCTCGAAGAGCGAGGGGAAGACGTGGGCCCAGCCGGAGACCGGGACGATGTGCTGAGGCACCTTGTCATGAGTCAGGGACTCATTCTCGGGGATGGTCTGGACGAATTCAAAATCGTCGGCGCGGACCATGGTACGGGCCAAGCGAATGACAGAATCGGGGATGGTGGCGGACACAAGCATGGTCTGGCGAATCTTCTCGTCGGGGCGAGGGAGGTGGCTCTGGATCTCATTGAGCTCCCGCTCGAAACCAGTATCGAGCATTCGATCAGCCTCGTCAAGGACCAGAGCCGCCAGGTTGGGCGCCCGGATATCGCTTCGAGGGTCCTGGAGCAGATCGTTGAGACGGCCAGGGGTGGCGACCAGAAGGTGGCAGCCCTGTCGGCGGGTCTGATGAAGCATTGCGCGCTTATCAGTGCCGCCGACAGCGCACTGGATTACGAGGCCAGTGTTCGCGGTCAACCGGCGAGCCTCAACTGCAATCTGCTCGGCGAGTTCTCGAGTAGGAGACAGGACAATGCCGCGGATATCATCAGATCGGGCATCATGTCTGGCACCCTTGCGGGCGAGGGTCGGATCCTCGACAATCATTCTTTGCAGCATAGGCAAGAGGAAGGCAAGGGTCTTTCCGGTACCGGTCTTGGCTTGTGCGACACTTGAAAACGATTAGTTTAAGAAATCTCGAGCCAGTAGTTGTGACACTCACATATCAGTGCCCTTGAGAGCGGGATTGATAGTCTTGGATTGGACGGGAGTCATGTCCTCATATTGCATGTCTTCAATGATGGCCTTGAGAAGATTGGGCTCGATGCCCTGAAGCTGGGAGAACTTTGTGATCTCCTCAGCAGGGGCCTGGCTGGTGGTCTCCGAGACCTCAGCGGTAGCCTCGGCAGAGTACGCCCGGGAGAGGAAAGGGATCTTGTTGAAGGAAGCGATTGAGGACCGGGCGGTCAAAGCCTGACGACGGGCGACGGGCAATGCGGCACGAGTCTGAGAGATGAGGGCGGCGGCGGCGGCTGTCCTCGCCTGGTTGGCGCAACGCCGAAGGCTCGTCCGGAACATTGTGACTGTGAGGGGGAGATACGGAAACGATAATGCCACAGATGATTGAGAGCAGGGGATGAAGGATCAAAAGCGGCGGGAAGGAGGAGGAGGAGGGGAAAAGATTAATGTATGGGAGGTTTGGGAGGCGATAGTCGCGACGCTGAGGATGGAAGGGAATTTTTTCTCGCAATCTCTTATCGGCTAAGTGGGTTCTTCAGACGGCAAGTCCGCCCCGTCACGTGGGGCGCCGGAGGATTCAAGTCCCTGGATTTGGGTACCTCAGGCAGAAGCTTACCGTCCCTGACTCGGTAAACTTCTGATAAGCCTCACGTGCCATTGGCTGGAGTAAAAGCAATCATGTTTATCAATTCATGCCGGCTGCGTCGCAGTTCCGTGGACGACCCAAGGCGACTTCTAAATCCACTGTTTCCAACGTCTATATCTAAATTCACCATGTTGTTTTGCTCTTTGTTGAGACAGCCCTTTTAAACAGCCCGGATTGACCTGGATCCCACAATTGAAAGACCCTCGCCAAGACCATCAGAGATGCCTTGTGTCACCCCATCTATAGTCCAAACGAATGCCTCCAAAAGAACTTGTCCAACCCTGCCGTCATTCATCTGGCCTATCGTCTCTGTCAAAGAGGCGCTCTGCTTCCCGATCGAGTTGACAAAGTCAATCCCGTGTCCAACCACCACCTCAGATACCTTGTATTTCCGCTCCAACCTTGCGGCGCACCGGATGAGATACAGCAGGTACGGCATCAGGAAGCTGAGGAAGAAGATAAAGTTGACGACAGTCATCTGGACTCCACGGTGAAGAATCGAACGCTTCCGACTAGGGCCGGCTCGGCTCGAGCTAGTTTGTGGTTGGCCTCGGTTTAGATCCGGCGGGTTGACTTGCTGTGGTAGAGCACATTGGACTCGTTTCAGTTCACAGTCATCGAGGTCTTGTGGGAGGGCTTTGAGGAGATATGTGACTCCATCAACAAAGGCCTTGCGCTCAAAGGTGACATCCTCCTCTGTCACGGCGGGTCTGCCCCCATCTATCGAGATGTTGACAAGATTCGTCCCTGTGCAGATGGGTCAGCTTGCGATGTCATTGCTTTCAGACGGTGAGAGCATTGTACCCTGCCGTGCAAACTTCCAGTGAATTCCAGACGCGGCTCGAACAACCTGCTCATCGTCTTTGGTTTCCGAATAGAGGACCCGGCTCATCCGCTGTGGGCGCGCAGCCTCGGGTCCTGCGTACTGAGGAGCATCGCTCTGCTCCAACATGTTGGTCTCAAGCGGGTCAGCATTGAGAGTCGAGGCATCGGCTTCTGAGAGGGGCCGAGGTTTTGACTGCGCTCCGGGAACTACGACACCTGGGCGCAGGGTGTGAAGACTGATGCTGCGGCGAAGGAAGCGAATCGGGCCAGATTGCAGCGACACGGGAAGCATGGCGACCACGTTGGAGATCCTGCTCTCGGTGATCTGGGCGACCTTGATTTCCTCAAACGCCGGCGCAAATGACCTGATATGGGACACCATGGTGTAGTAGCAAGAGGGCCTTGATCTGGCCTCCGAGTGCGTCGGTCGAGGTGAATAAAAGGTTTCCGGGAATAAATCTACAACTTGGACGTCCACGTCATGATGTAGGAGGTGAGAAGAGAAGCGAGTTGAAGCCCCTGGTGAGCAAACTCTCGTGACCAGGGTCAGCAGGTGAGTGAAAGGAGAGAAGCTTCTCTTGAAACAAGCGACAAAAAATGGCAGAAAGCAAGCATTAATAACTAATTAACCGCAGTGACCGACAAACTTATCATGGATTTCTAGCTCCCATGTCGAATCCGCCCCGTCCGCCCCATCCCGAGTCTGACATGTGAAAGCCAAAGCCCACCTACCACGGAGTACGTAGTACAGTAGAAAAAACTGTTGAGCCAAAGAGGCCGAAAGCCGGGATCATGGATCCATACTCCACTAGCTTGTGATAAGGTTAGTGTTCGAATGAGGCTGCATTTGGTGGGTGGGGAAAATGTCACGACCTCTCGCAACTCTCTTCATCACAATGGAGCCTAGAAGAGGCCATTTAGCCCATTAGCTGTTCTTGTGTCGCATAAACAAGTGTAATTCCTATTGCATGCTGCATCATCAGCGTTGCAGCAACGTCATCCAGTTGCTTTACCTCGACACTGTATCCGTCCGTGGATATGTATGTGGGTGGGTAAGTAGGTAGGTACCTAAGGTACAATAGACGTGACAAAAACCAAAAACTCCAATTGCCGTGCCAGTTCCGCCTTCGCCATTCGCCAAACACAAAACCATGCGTGCTCTCCCTCGTCTTCCATGGCAAAATGCACAATTTGTCGCCCTAACATGGACCGCAATGCAAAAACCACTCCTTCACTCCCCGTCCGGTTCCGTTTTGTCCGGTGGCGTCTATTGCCACGCCGCTTGTTCGCCTCCAAAAACTTCATAAATGTGTTCATGTCCACTTTCAAAGACCGTTACATCATGTCTCTGCTCAACTCGTAAGACCATCCACCCTCTCGTCTCAGCTTATCTCTGGCTGCCAGATCCTTCCGGATGTCGTCCTCAGTAAGGCGGTCGGTGCCACTCCAGTTGGCGCTTGAAGTGCGGGCACGGAACTTGTGGAATCTCTCCTTGCTCTGGTTGAACACCTCCTCCATGTTCAGAGGTGCCGGTGGGCCAAAGATTTGCGACGGATCCATTCTCTCCTGCCGCACCAGAGCGGTACGGAGGTCGGGAGAGTCAGCCCAGGCTGCAACCGCGAGGGCATGCGGATCCTCGTCGTCCTCGTCGTCCTCGTCCTCGTCATCCGTCTGAATCTCAGGAAGCACAACAGTCTCGCCGTTCTGGAACCGAGGCGATGATCGCTGCGCCGACTTGGCTACCGACTTGACAGTACCAAGACGGGCGGGCGTCTTGTACGACGGCCCTGCAGGGTTGGGGTTGGGAGCAAACGGAATCGCCCCCTTGTGAATTTGGGCCATATCCAAGGGATTGCCCCCCTTGCCTTGTCCCGGGTGCTGCTGTGTGGCAGCAGTCTTGAACAGGGTTTGAACGGCATTGTGAGATACATAGCCACTCATCATACTCTTTGCCTGCATGTCCTGATGATGGTCAGCCTTGATTCCGGTATAGAGACGAGGGCTGGCATGTCTTACCTTCTTAAGGGTGCTTGATGGGCGAACGGGCGGCCCCTTGATGTTGGGGGGCTGGTCAAAGTCCAGCTCGTCGGCAAACTCGTCGCTCGTTCGGCGGCGCTTCGCATCCTTGGCTTGATATTGAGGACCGCGGGACGGAGCATGTCTGGCTGGTCCCTCCTCGTTGGCATCCTGGCCAAGGGGTCGCTTGGGGCCTGATTTGGAAGCAGTCGACAAGACAGCGTTGACAGGACGTCCCGTGTCCTCTTGAGACCTGTGGATGCCCGAGTTCATGCGGGACGGGGGTCGAGGAGGGCCATCCCCTCGCTGGACCGAGCTGGACTTGTCCAGTCCCAGACTGTAATCAGGAGGACCGTTTGGCTGCGTTCGGACGGCCGGAGGAGGGGCTGGGGTCTTTTTGGCCTTCTCGATAGCTGCCTGGCGCTGAGCGTTCTTCTTTGCATCCGCCTGCTCACGCTTCCGCTGCTCTTCCGCCTGTCGTCGAAGCTGTTCCTGTCTCTTCTTTTCCTCTTTTGCCGCCGCTCTCTTCTTCTCCATCTCAGCCTTCGCGTCACGCCGGCGTTGCGCCTCTCGATCATCTTGCTCCTTCTTCTTTGCTGCCAGGTCAAGCGCCCTAGGGCGACCGGTTGATCCGACCGAGGCGTTCAAGGCTGATACAGATGGTTTCGGTTGAAGCGAGGCCTTGCTAGCTTTGCTCGCCAACTGTTGTTGAGACTGAGAGCTTGTTGAAGCCCCGTGATCCTGGAAACTTGCAGACATGGAGCTGCTGGCGGGGTGGAACTGAGAATGCTGCGAGCCAGTATTCACCCGGATAACAGTGGGAGCCTGCTTTGTCTTGGGAAGGGTTTCCTTTCCTGGCTTCATTGGTCTCCTGAGTTCCTTGTTACGGAGAGATTGGCCGGGTCCGACTGATCGCGAGGCTGAGGGAGGTGGTCCCATGGGAGGGGCGTCGACCATATCCAAATCGTGATCAGCGGCCCTTGCTTCCGACTCATGCGTCGCCTTGACCTTGCGGGGGCTGGACCGGGTGGCTTTTGGCGTTGTCTTGGGGGCAGGGGGCTCGTTCTCCTTCTTGGCAGCAAGTTGCTTTTCCATGATGGCGATCCTCTCCTGTTCCTTGCTGAAGACACGAACCTTCTCGCGCTCCTTTTCTCGCTCCTTTTCAAGCTTATCCATTTGGCCGGCCTGGAACTTGGCTTCTTTCTCACGGCGCTTGTCCTCCTTCTCGCGTTCCGTGGAAGCTCTAGTACGTTTCGCAACGGGTCGGGATGGACTCGTTTGTCGCTCAGCGACAGGGCTGCCGTTCCTTAGCGAGTCCGCGCTGGGTTTGCGGATGGCCGACTCCGAAGACAGGTTCGGATACAGTCCCAGGCGAGTGGTGGACGGCGAGAGTATCGACGACTTGCCCTCAGCGCTGGCCGCTGCACTGCTAATCAGGAGCCCCTTGGACATGGATAGAACAGACGATAGCTTGTTCTTAACCTGCTTCAAGGGACTGTCACGAAAGCGTCGTGAGGGTGACTTGGTAGGAGTCTGAGAGACACCATGCTCGGCAACGGTTGCCATCATGACAGAAGGGTTCGAGACTGAGACCGTCTTCTTGAGAGGGCTGCCATCTTGCAGATCCAACGACGCGACAAGCGGAACAGCAGGCACAGACACCGACTTTCCATGACCAAAGATGCTGGGTCTCTGAACGCTTGCAGCGGCTCGACTAGGAGACTGCGTCTTTGCTCGTTCCTCCATATCCAAGTCTCCCAGAGACCCAATCGTCTCCTTTCCATGGATTCCCTCCATCACGTCGGCAGAATGGCTCTTTGGAAGCGTGGGCCTCGAGACAGACGCCATCTCACTAGCTGTCTCAGCTGCTGGAGGGTCGATCCAGTCATCGTCGTCGTCCTCAGGAAAAGCACCAGGAGTCGTTGCAGTCTCCAGCTTCTTGGGAGATGGGGACTTCAGCTCTGGGGCTGGCTGTGCGGCAGGGGTAGGCTGCGAATTTGTCAAGCTGTGAATCGATTTGGACGGCCGGCTACCATTTGGCTGAGATTTTCCGAGCACGTTAATTCGGTCCTGCAGCATCTGGGTATATGTCTTGTTGTGGTGAAGGGCAAGGTCGTCGGCGTTGTCGGGCTGCTGGGTGGGTACCGAGGGGAAATCATCCACATCCATCTCATCATGATCCTCTTCGTCGGAGGCATCTTGTCTTGCGTAGTTCCCCAGACTCTTTCCTCCCGTGTTCCTGCCAAGATAACTCGTCCTCTTAAGGTCGAGATGGCTGGTCCGAGAAGCTCTAGCGCCAGCACTCTTTCCTGCTGCCAAAGGCTCCCGAGCTGGAAGAGAGGGGAAGTTGAGGCTGCTCTTGCGGAAGCCTGGCCGGATCGGGCTGGAACCGTCGGATTGGGACCGGGCATCATCAGGCGATGCCTCTTCGGGCTCCTGAGGCTCGGCTGCCACCTGCTGAGTCTTGGCTGGTGAGGAAGCAATCGCGGGTTCGTCCTGAACAACAGAACGTAAAGGGCTCGACTCGGCGGGAACAACCACAGGTTCGTCGATTGTGGTAGGATCAAGTAGGGAGGCTTCGTCTTGGACCATAGGGTCAACAGCTGTCGAGTTGATGTCCTGGCTTCCATAGTAGCCGGAGTCCTGGGTCATAGGCTGTGACTTGGCTGTCGGAGCGGGCTCCTTCTCGTCTTGGACGGGCTCGTGGACATGGTTGTCCGAGGGTATGTCCTCGACGTGATTCACGGTCTGGTCCTCCTGGGCGATTCGGAAGGTCTTTTCAGGGGACGGCAATGTCGGCTTCGGTGGTGAAGGCGCGTGACGACGAGGTGATGGAGAAGGAGGAGGGATCGAAGACTCCTTCTGTAGTTGGGGTGACTGAGCTCTGAGGTGATGAGCGAAGCGGTTTGCTGAACTGCTGGGTGTGCCACCGAAAACATCTGACAAGGGCTATCGTGCATCAGCAACTATCATCAAGCCAGACCCAGCGTCGGGACTCACCACTCTTGGCTCTGTGGGGATCAACTTGCGCGCGGTTCGAGGCGTCTTGCCGCGTAGTTTACCGGGTGTCTTGAAGGTCTCTGCGATATTGCTGCAGGGCGCCATGTCAGTAGGCGCGACCAGAAACGGAGGGGAAACGCGTACGTTTCGTTCTCACTGAAGATACCAGCCATGTGCTCGTTGAGCCATGTGAACTCATTGTGAGCAGCGTATGTGAACTCGTCGACCTCGACATCAACAATCTGGAGAGCGGAAGCGCGCTCATCGGCGACCCACGCCGCAGAGCCGGTTGGGATGCGCGGTCCTCGCATGGCCGCCATTGTGTCGGTTGTGGGAAGGCGTGCGCAGTAGAAAGAGGAGATCAAGTTCGACTAGAGTCGGATGTCGTAGATCATGGGTTCATCGGGCTTGCGAGTCAGGATACAATTAAATGGTGGAGTTGTAAAGAGCTTGGTTGATGGTAGAGAGCTTGGAGTTGGATGGTGGTGGCTCTGTTTGTTTTGGGTCCGCTTAGCGCTAACAACAACAACTTAAAGTGGGACAGACCCTCGAATCCAAATGGAAAGCGCGTTTCCGTCCAGGTAGGTACCGATCTGAGATCCGCACGTGACATGGCGCTTATCGCAACCCCCCATTATTGTTTACTTTGGTTTGTTATCGCGTCCCCTCAGCTGCGGAGCGACGAAACCAAGCAACAGCAACTGAACGCAGCCGTGGACCTTTAGGCTCAACCAAGATGAGGGTTATTGAAGTGATTATCGACGTAAGCTATCTCATTCTATCGCCTCAACATGTTTCATCAATCATTAACCTTGTGCGCAGGGCTTCAAGTCGTACGCAGTGCGTACGGTGATCTCGGGATGGTAAATAAAGCAACCAAAACAGCCATATGACCGCAGCTAACGCTTTCAGGGACGAGAGTTTCAACTCAATCACTGGCCTTAACGGCAGTGGAAAATCAAACATTCTTGATGCCATTTGCTTTGTTCTCGGAATCACCAACATGTCTACTGTTCGAGCGCAAAACCTACAGGTAAGCCAGTCCAACCAGGCCCTCCTCCTTCTCTACTGACAGCTCGTAGGATCTGATTTACAAGCGCGGCCAAGCCGGTGTTACCAAAGCCAGCGTCACAATCGTTTTCGACAATCGAGAAACCAAAAAGTCGCCGATCGGGTTCGAAGAATATGCGACAATCAGTGTCACTCGCCAGATCGTTCTCGGGGGCACCTCCAAGTACCTCATCAACGGTCACCGAGCTCAACAACAGACGGTGCAGAATCTTTTCCAATCCGTTCAGCTCAATATCAACAACCCCAACTTCCTCATCATGCAGGGACGTATCACAAAGGTCCTCAACATGAAGGCTGTGGAAATCCTAGCCATGATTGAGGAAGCTGCGGGAACAAGAATGTTCGAGGATCGCCGGGACAAGGCCCTGAAAACAATGGCCAAGAAGGAGATGAAGCTAGGAGAGCTTCGAGAGCTTTTAAAGGATGAGATCGAGCCCAAGCTTGAGAAACTACGAACAGAAAAGCGAGCCTTCCTCGACTTCCAACAGACGCAAAACGACCTTGAGCGGCTGACCAGAGTGGTTGTTGCATATGACTATGTCAGATGCCAAGAGAAGCTAGCACAATCAGCAGCGGACCTTGAGGGGAAGAAGCAAAGGCGGCGGGATTTGGAGGATTCAGCAGCTCGCTTGCGAAGCGAAATCTCCCACCTCGAAGAAGACGTCCAGAAGGTACGTTCTCAGAGAGACAAGGAGCTTCGAAAGGGGGGCAAGGCCCAGGCACTAGAGGAGGCTGCCAAGAAGCATTCAAATGAACTCGTCCGACTGGCCACTGTTCTTGACCTGAAGAAGTCCAGTTTGGCAGAAGAGAAGGAAAAGAAGGAAGCAGTGGAAAAGACTGTGGCCGAGCTGGAGGCCACCTTGCAAGAAAAGACATCGGCATTTGAGAACGCCAAAGCCACATACGATGCTGCAAAGAACGAACTTGAGCAACAGAACAAGGATGCAGAGTCCAAAGAAGAGCTTCTTCAGACCCTGCAAACAGGTGTCGCTTCCAAAGACGGCCAGGAGAATGGCTACCAAGGTCAGCTCCAGGACGCCAAGAATCGCGCCACAACGGCAGCTACAGAACAAGAGCAAGCCAAGATCAAGATATCGCATCTGGAGAAGCGCGTGAAGGAAGAGGAGCCCCGAGCAAAGAAGGCAAAGGAGCAGAATGCTGGTCTTTTACAAGAACTTGACGGGCTAAAGGTGCAGGCACAAAAGCTCGAGAAGGAGCTTGGCCGGCTAGGCTTCGAGCCAGGCCAGGAGGAGCAAATGTACAAGCAAGAATCCGAACTTCAGCAAACAGTTCGAAACCTCCGACAAGAGTCTGACAAGCTAAAGCGCCAAGTCGCAAACACCGAGTTCAACTACGCGGATCCTGTACCCAACTTTGACCGGTCCAAGGTCAAGGGATTGGTTGCGCAGCTCTTCACACTGGACAAGCAGCATACGCAAGCCGGTACTGCCCTGGAGATATGCGCTGGGGGCCGCCTCTACAATGTTGTCGTCGACACCGAGGTGACGGGTACGCAACTACTACAGAGAGGAAAGCTGCGGAAGCGAGTGACGATCATTCCGCTCAACAAGATTGCTGCCTTCAAGGCCTCGGCCCAAGCCATTGCCACGGCTCAAAACATTGCCCCAGGCAAGGTCGATCTGGCTCTGTCTCTAGTGGGATATGATGACGAGGTCTCCGCGGCGATGGAATTTGTGTTTGGCAATACCTTGATCTGTGCCGACGCAGACACAGCCAAAAGAGTCACCTTTGATCCCAATGTTCGCATGAGGAGTATCACTCTTGAGGGCGATGCTTACGACCCATCCGGCACCTTGTCTGGTGGAAGTTCACCAAACTCAAGCGGCGTCCTGGTTCTTCTTCAGAAACTCAACAGCCTGACCCGTCAGCTGAGCGAAGCTGAACACTCGTTGAAGGAACTTCAACGCAGAATTTCGAGTGACAAGGCCAAGCTCGACCAAGCTCGCAGGATTAAGCAAAACTTGGACCTGAAGTCTCACGAGATCAAGCTTGCTGAGGAGCAGATCGGCGGCAACTCTTCCTCATCCATCATCCAGGAGGTTGAGAACATGAAGTCGACAATCGCAGAGCTGAAGGAGGGTATCACCGAGGCCAAGACTCGACAGGCGAAAGCTAGTGCCGATGTCAAGACCATTGAAAAGGACATGAAGGACTTTGACAACAACAAGGACGGCAAGCTCGTTGAGCTCCAGAAGGCCCTCGATAAGCTGCGCGCCGGTCTCGGCAAGAATTCTGCCGCAGTCAAGACGCTTCAGAAGGAGCTCCAGAATACTCAGCTTGATGCCGAGCAAGCGGGTTTCGATCTGTCGGCTGCTCGAGAACAGCTGCAAGAAGTTGAGGTGGGTATCAACGCGCAGCAAAAGGACATTGAGGATCTCGTCAAGCAAAAGGCTCAGGTCACCGAGACACACGACACTGTCCAGGCCGAGCTTGATGATGAACGTGCCAAGCTGCACCTTTTCAACGATGAGCTTCGAGCGTTGGAGGACGCTACCCGGTCTAAAAACGCACGCATCGCCGAAGAGGGCCTTGAGATGCAGAAGCTCGGCCACCTTGTAGAGAAGTTCCACAAGGAGCAGCAGGGCGCAGCTGAGAACGTTGCCCATCTTGAAGAGGAATACGAATGGATCCACGACGAGAAGGACAACTTCGGCCGTAGCGGAACTCCTTACGACTTCCGGAACCAGAACATTGGGGAGTGCAAGTCGACGCTGCGCAACCTGACGGAGCGGTTCCAGGGCATGAAGAAGAAGATCAACCCCAAGGTCATGAACATGATTGACAGCGTGGAGAAGAAGGAGGTGTCGCTCAAGCACATGATCAAGACGGTCATCAGGGACAAGCGCAAGATCGAGGAGACGATTGTCAGCCTAGACGACTACAAGAAGAAGGCCCTGCAGGAGACGTGGGAGAAGGTCAACGGAGACTTTGGCAACATCTTCGCGGAGCTGCTTCCCGGTGGCAGCTTTGCCAAGCTTGATCCGCCCGAGGGCAAGACTATCAGCGACGGCTTGGAGGTCAAGGTCTGCCTCGGAAAGGTGTGGAAGCAAAGCTTGACCGAGTTGAGTGGTGGTCAAAGGTGAGGATTTCCATGAACCCGGTTTATTGACGAGACGTTTGCTAACTAACCTGGCTGTGTAGGTCTCTCGTTGCTCTCTCCCTCATCATGGCTCTGCTCCAGTTCAAGCCAGCGCCCATGTACATTCTCGACGAGGTTGATGCGGCGCTGGATCTCTCGCACACACAGAATATTGGTCGTCTAATCAAGACGCGATTCAAGGGCTCGCAGTTCATCGTCGTCAGTCTCAAGGACGGCATGTTCCAGAACGCCAACCGCATCTTCCGGACGCGCTTCAGCGAGGGCACCAGCATGGTGCAGGCTCTCACGCCGGCTGATATGAAGTAATGATGCTACCAGACAGACAGACACCTTTATTGATGCCCTGGAACGAGTGTATGAGAAGGATCAGATAGGGGTTTTGCACATGAGGCGTCGGGAGAACAGTCTTGGGCGGTTGGTTTAGAGATACCTTGTGATAACGCTCTATGTAATAAGGCAGGCCCTATGAATATCTATCTTGTTGTTATTTTTGCACCCATCCCATTCAGTCTAGTTTTACACGGCCTCTTTCTTCCTCTCTGTCATGCATGACTTGTGGGAAACGCTATTGGCAGATGTACACGTGGTGACCACGCTGGGCGACGTCTATATCCATGCCAACCTCGATGTACGATTGGAACTGCTCAGGCTGCGCAGCGCCAGGAAACATGGGGCACATCTGCATTCCCATACATCCCATCTTGGGAGCCCCCTCGTCGACGTCACGAAACTTCCTCAGCGCCCGATCCGGCTCAGCCTTGTGCCGGATGCCAGTATCGGGATCGACGTTGGGCAGTTTGCATCTAGACTCTGTTAGACCGGTGGTGTTGTCAGGGGGGGAGGGGGTGTGTGGGAGGAGGACTGACCGGACAGTTCGACAGGCCACGTCAAAGTGGCACTCTTGGCCAGTAGTGGCGTGCTTGAGATTCAGAACCTTCCAGTTGTCTTCGTCATACTCTTCGTTTCCGGCGACTGACACGTGTTAGTGGCCATGCTGCACTCAAACAACCAACGTCGAGACGTACTGATGATGTTTGCCCGGAAGCGTCGAACGTCGAGCTGCTCCATGGTCTCGTCCTTGACCACGTTCCTGTCCAGGGCTTGCATGCTGCTCAGGCTGAGCATGTGGAGAGGGTACTGGACTCTGTTAGGGGATCAAACATCGATGCGCCGCCGTCCAGGTACTTACAGCGTCGTGAAAGTCTACAATGGGTTGGTAACCGAGGGTCCCTTTGGTCTTGGCACACCGAAACACCTCCCTCTGCCGCGAAGGGTCCATTCTGAAGATGCCGAGCTGGTGCTTTGCTCCCAGGTAGCGAGCCAGCTCCGCGGGAAGCTCCTTGTCCATGTTGAGAGCCGTAGCGACCTCGTTCCAGATCTTGACGTCGGCGAAGGAGTAGCCCCGGGCCTTGATCTCCTCGGCGCTCGGGAACGAGATGGGTAGCATGAATTCCTTCTCAGGCACAGCCTGGAGCCCGTGGCTGATCTTGGCCGAGGCCAGCTGAACGAGGCCACGCAGCCCTGCGTCGGTCCAGGGGAACCTCACCACGAGAAAGGCGCCGTCCACCTTTCCCAGCTGGCGGCTCGTCTTGCTCGGGTCGGGGACCCAGAGGTCGACCTTGACGTTGGCGAGCAGGGGCAGCTGTCGGAGAGTCACAAACTCCCAGGCAGGACTGACCTCCTTGCCAGCCCGAGGAGGCTTCAGGTAGGCAAACGTGTACAGCCTGTCATACTCCAGCCCCGTGGGCAGCACCCTGCTCCGCTCGAGCTCAATGCCGCGGCACGACTTGACGGGGTAGATGTACAGGCCCTGGACCCGCGGGGGACGCCCGTCCCGGGCCCGGTGCTCCTCGGAGAACTGCTCACGGAGGTTGCCAGAGCCCGGAGCCAGGCCGACCCGGGAGTGGGTCTGGCGGAGGGCATCGCTGCGGTCAACGGGGACGGGCGGAAAGAGGATGAAGATGGGGATGAGGAAGGCGACGATGGTCACAGCAAGGAGGATGAGCGAGACGGCGTCGACGCGGGACAGCAGGCCCTTTGTCACGTCGACGCCGGTGCCAAAGCCTGGCAGCGCCGTGGCCATGTCGCCCAGACGCCGGACGAGTGTTGAGCTGCTGCCGGCTGCAGCGGCCAGAGGGCCCTGTAGGCCGGGGACCAAGGGCCCCGAGTCGGCTACTGCGGACATTGGGTGGTTCGCTCTCACGATGGGGGGGGGAGACGGGGAGGTTCCGTGGTATCTCAGACCTGCATGTGCGATGCTCGATCAAGAAGCGCCCTTGCAGGAGGGTGTCTTTTGTTGCTGCTGCTGCTGCTGCTGCCGTTGCCGTTGCCGTTGCCGTTGCCGGGGTCTCGTGATGTTGGCGCCTCTAGGAATGTCTTGTCTCTTGTTCATCAATGGATACATATCATGATGGGTCCATGTTGAGTTCGCCGTGTCATGAACTAACTAACTTAACTGACTCGGTAGGCCACGGACCCCGATGACTCGGACCCGGCCAACGGTATCTGTGGCGCATTCGGTTTTGGATGTGGCTAGGGTCAGTCTGAGAATGAGAATGGGAAACAAGGAGACTTGACAAGGTGCATCACAGAGAACCGCTTTGCCATGACTCTTGATGTTATTGAGTAGTTAGGTGGTCGTTCTCTCCTCCGAGCCTGGATATGACCTCTTCCTCCTCGAGTCATCATGATGCATCTTCAGGCTGGCGCATGACAAGATTGCCGTCCATCTCACCACGCCAGCCAGGTACTGAGTACAGGGTGGCACGCCCTGCTGTGGTACTTCACCTGTCGGATGCAGGTTATCAGCCTTTCCGGCTAGGGCCGCAGCATGCAGCTTTAATGGACAAGTCCTCCTCCACGGTGACCTTTTTCCGAACCCGGTACTTGTTGCCGCCGAGCATCCATCCGTCCATCCATCCGTCCATCTGGTTGTGTAGGTTGCGACCTGAATCATATGCACGGGGAAGTCTCCGCGCCTCACGGCATCTCCTCTACCGCCCGGCACGCCCAAGACGGACGGGCAGAGATCCATCGAGAGCCCGAGTTGGAGGTGCCAAGATCCCTGTCAAACCCTGCAGTACCTTTTTTCTTTTTTGCAACCAATGCACGCCAGCATCCGCCTTCGTGTCCTCCAACACGAAGGCCTCGCCCTTGATTGGGACCTCCAGGCGCCATGCATATACTACGTATGGCTTCGCTGCTGCCCACATCACCCCATGCGGCCCAGTTCGACCTGTCTGTCTGTCTGTCTGTCTGTCTGTCTCACACCTGCAGATCATACGTGTCTAAGTCAACTCGACAGACAGCGCCCTGGGAAAGAGGGGAGTCTCCCATCACCAAAACACTCATGGGCATGGAGTCGTCGAAAAGGGAAAAAGGCAACATGGGACACTGGGGCGACTCCACTGTCTGTCCCTGACAGTATGTAGGTAGTCGTTCTCCTGAACCAACACACTCCTCGATGACGACAGCCGTGTCAGTTCAGTTCAGCTCAGCTGGACTGGGGTGAGGTGAAGACTCGACACAAAATAAAGGAAAGACAGACAAAAGTTAAAATTCCCAACTTCACCAACCAGCCTCACTCTCTCGCGCCGCACCGCGCCGCAATGCACCGCAGTGCGGCCTGCAGTAAGTAATCAGCAAGTACCTACTCCGTAGGTAGCCTGCCCGGGCTTGCAAATCCTGCCCGGCCCTCATTTGCACATTCGTTGCCCTACCGCCCTGATGTGGGGAGCTTGATCTGCCCGCCGCAGGGTAATATGCAATGAATGAATGTCTCCGTCAACAAACAAACAAAATGCACGACTAAGGTTGCAGATGCTGGCGGAGTCGGGATAATTCCCGTCAACCCGTCAACCTGGTCATCCATTGCTAGCTGGGGCAGGGACTCGCTCCCCCTCCTCCCTTGGTGCCTCTCACAGCCCCGTGCTGCGGCCACTAAGGATTCCTCGCTGCACCGATCGCCCCGAGGCCAGCCGGAGATACTTCTGTATTCATCCAGAGCCTCTATTCCTGGCTCCTGGTCATATTATCGACGAACTGACTCGCAGGCGCAGGGTAAGCCGAGCAAGGCCAGGCAGAGAGAGAGAGAGAGAGAGAGGGAGGGAGCGTGGGAGCGTGGGAGCGCGGGGTGGACCGAAATACGCGGACTTGCCCAAATGTCGACGACATCTGTCCAGTGAGCTGTCAGGCAGGGTCTTGTTATTGTACGCATCCGGTAAAGTCATTTGCGGGTTGTGACAAGGAGTACCGTGGTAGTTGCTTCCTCCAGGCGTCATCGCCCTCCCAGATCGAGCACAAGTTCGTCGCTCGTTTCGTTCATGCTGCCAGGCGTAATCTCACATGATGAGCGTTGGCAAGGGCTGCCCGCCCAAAAATAGGCAAATCCCAGATCCTCCAGCATGCATTACGGAGTACGTAGTAGGTACCTGTGTAGCTACTAGCGCTGCCCGCCCATTAGCAGACACTGGATTGATGATGGGCGTTGCGCGGAGCAGGGGGTTCTCGCAGATCTTCGCCCTGTGTGGAATGTTGGGCCTCTGCTGCAAGCTGGTGAGGGCAGTGAGATGGACGACTAGTCTCGACGATAGATGATGCGAGGACAACACCACCTCCCTCTCAGGCCTCTTTGTCTTTGGAGACGCCGCCCGGAATACCAAAGCCCGCCTCCGCGCTCCACCCCCTCGTGCCTCTCGGGCTGAAAGACCTGCCTCTTGGTGATGGTTCCGCCCCGTCCTGCAAGGCAGATCCCAGCAGTTCGAGATGAACAAGAGAAGTGAGGCTCGATCTTCCTTTCCTGGCGTTCGTTCATCGCGTGACGGGGCTCCCGCTACCTTCAGCCGCACGCCTGCCTGCGTATTCGATTCGATAGTGCCCAGTGATGCCCAGCAACCCCAATGGAACGACCAGAAACGCTGGCTACCTAGATGCCAACTCTCACGCTTACTGACGGACGACTTGGAGGGTAGAGTACCCGGGGCAGATAGATAGATACCTGGGACTGAAGCAACTGGGTGTTTCGTTCGGCATGACCCGGGACGGGGATACATGCTGTTCATCTCGAATGAAATTGATGAGCAAAGAAACCCTGCGGAGAATTCTTGACCGAGTATCGATCCCATGCGCATATTGAATGCAAGCAACCTACGCAACTGCGTCCTGTGGAGCCGCCATGGCAGATATTATGCTGAAGCCTCCAATTTTGCCCAGTGGCCCGTACAACGTCGCAGTTCTCTCGAGTAGCCCCGCCAAAAGCACCAACGGGAAAGCTCCTATACGTGGACCCCAGCAAGATCCCTGGGAGCTGCTCGAAAGCCCCCTCCCCAGTCCCCAGAAATGGAGACCGCCAAGAAGACCCTGTCAGGTTTCCTTTTCGAGCCAGAGACCTGGGAAGGAGTGCATCTTGTTGGTGTTATTGACTGGTTTCCTGGCCCGTCCTTTGGCGCTTATGTCTCCACGTCCTGCGGCCCCTGGCAGGCGCCGGTTTTGGATGGCGTTTTGCTTCCCCTCATCAGACCACCTGCCATGTCTCTCAACGATTAGGTTGCGCCTGTGAACGCAGTTCTTGAAGACGTGGGTGACGTTTTCCCCCTGTCGGCGCCGCCATGACGGGTCGGAATCGTGAAAAGACCCCGATTATTGCAACTCGCCCCGGAGCGTTGTCTTCAAGAGCCACACCCAAGGTTGGACAAGAAGTGGAGGGAGCAAGGGTAGGAAAATTCTTGAGCGCCAGTCGACAACGGCCTTGGCCCTCCTCAGCCCTAGTCGCTCTGTACTCCGTACCACGTACGGAGTAGGTATCCGTACCTGGAGCGTAAATAATATGCAGAGCAGCAACCTCCTTGGCTCGATCCTTGGCTGTCGCCCTCTGGTGCCCCTGCGGGCAATGATTCGAAACCCACCGCCTCCATGCAGGTCTTAACCATGAGTACCCGCTTGAAAACTTCTTCCAGCTTGTTGGATGCCCCTGTTCTGCTGTCAGACTCCGAAGAACTACATCGGCCTTTGACCAGTCAAGATGCACGGCCAAGTCCCGTAATTGGAAACCAGATCTCATTCTTCTGCTGCCAGTTCTTGGCTAGCAATTCGTAGTAAGTCGGAGCCGCTGCCGCAACCCGAGAAATAATTTTAGTCTTCAGCTGGCATAGATAGGTAGTTACGAGTACGGCGTGAGATGAGCTACCGTCCTGGTTCAAAATGGTTGTCTTCTGTGGGGATCATTGTTGGCTGCAAAGCTCAGTTATTAGGCTAGGCCATCCTGCCCACGACATGACAAGTCATCTCCGCACAAGCAGACTGCTGCCAGAACATACCGGCAGAGGGCCAAAGCGCATGTAAGAAAGCCATCCTGGACCGGACATGTGATTAGAGGCGGGTTGCCCAACGATGTTGAACGACATCGTCATCAAGGTTGACGAGTACCTGTAATAGACGTCTCCCGGGCTAATCCTTCACCGAGGCTCTGTGGTATTGTCTTGACGTCTTTCTAGAAACCAGGACCCGGGCCCGGCGGAAAGCTCCCGGCCCGTGTAACATAGCAAGGTGGAGGTGGCCCCTGTGTTGGTGCTCACCTTTCATGGGGATGCCTGTGACGACCAGGCCAGGTGAAGCCCGCGCGCGTCGGCGGCAGGGCTGTTGCTCAAGGCACCGAACGAGTGCTGGAAGCGCCCGATGATGTCGGGTGCCGGCTCCGACTGTGGAATACGATGCCACGTGAGGTGAGACACCGATATCATCATACAGGAGTGTTGCAGGGTGCAGGTTGCATCTGCAGAGATGGGCCCTTGCGGTGCTCTTGACCCCTATCGTTATTGAATGGGTACTAAGCAATGTCAGAATCTGCAGCGTTCGACCAACGAGGTATGGCTGGCTATTGGATGAATAGGTTGTTGCTCGCTCGCTCTGGCTTCAGAGCCTGGGTTCACGGAGCAGTCGGACTTGTTCCAACTGAGACCCGGACGGGGGATTGCCCTGTTGAATATGCTTGCTCGGCCTTGTAGCGCTGCCTGCTTCGCGTTTGGCCTGTGCTTCAGGTTGACCCAGACCTGCATCTAGTGCTGAGCTAGGCTTGATTCGATCTCGACACGGCTTGAAGAAGATCATGGAAGAGCCATTTGGTGGCTGGAGTGGTTGATGGAGAAATCTTCGCCTTGCTTAGGCTCCGTGCGGTGACAGGCTGTTGAACTCGTGGCCTAGTGTTGCGATCATCCGTGGCTCGTTTCCTAGGTACGGACTTTTGCTAATCTCCGACCCGGCTGAGCGAATGTTCAACGAAAGCCGAGAGAGAGGGAAAGCAAAGAAAGGAAAGTAAAGAGCCACCCTGCATTACCAAGACACCTGCTGATTCGTAACCATGTCTCGAAGGCCATCGTGGTCATGGCTCCGGGCCTCAGAAACACTCAACAGTCGGCGTAAAGTTAATGTCGAAAAGCCACGGCCCATGGCGGTGTTCACAGCTGGGTCTGCCACGCGACGACCCACGCGTAGGGAGCGGGACCTGATCCAAGCGTCAGAGACGTCGTCAAGAGCATCGAGCCGTTTTGTTTGTTGGTGTGGGCGGTTGTGAAGTTAGGACGGATCCGGTGTGTGGTGGGCGGTGCGCAGTCACCAGCAAGCCCTGCATTTCCATCCTTCCTCATCCCTGTCCACGGGGCCCTATCAGATCGTCATCTTTACCCTCTGAGAAGTACTACGTAGGAACCATGATCACATTTTTTTGCCAAGCTTGTCATGACAGGTGCCTGGGGGGCACAACAATACTGCCAAAGCCTATGGCATGGTTTCGATGCCGTAACTGCGGTGGCAATGGCTGAGGACGATTGATATTGGGTCCGGCTGTGTTGGGAATTCAGCCTCTCGTTCAGTATAGAGGGCAAGAGGTTGGGGAACGTACCCATGATGCCTTGCCTCTGGTTCAAGCCAGTTAATACTCCAGCGACAGCCTGCCTCTTCCCCTCTCTCAGAGGTTGCATCACCGCTGATGACCGGCCGCATTCATGGATGACCCCTGGCACGCCGTCCTATTTCCACAGACTGAGGGCAGAGTGGACGACGCCAAGAGCGCGGGCGCAGATGTGAGATGCCCAAACAGGCACCATGCAACGAACGAGAAGTTGCTCCGTCCCCGGCGGACGCCATGGACGGTGCGTTCTCCACAGCCTTTCAGCTCCATTCTGATCCTCGTCCACGTCTGTTGACCCCATGGCGTTGAACCCAGTCGCCCATCGGCCTGGGTTGAGTGGCGGCAAGCCCAGTACAGCCCCAGCAAGACTCGAGTGACCGACTATATGGACCTCATCGGTACTGCAATGTTAATCAGGGCATGCACGTACTGGCTTCTTGGTGGCCTGTTGAGGGCTTTGAGAGAGCCAAGGGAAGTCCTGACGCCGCTGAGACTCACCTCCAAGCCGTCCGGTCTCCTTTCCGCGGTATTAAGCTGCTTTAGGGCAGGGCCAGCTCCGCGCCCTGTGCACCCAAGCCCGAGGAGGCGGTTCCCCCTCGTTGAGTTGGAGTCTTAATAACGCCGACCCAGAAAGTGTCAGCTGCAGTCACCCGCGGCCATGGCACTCCCCAGTCAGGTAAAGACAAAACGGCATTTCTTGGAGGGAAACAAGGCCCAGAATACCGGGCCCTGTTGTTTAACGGGGCGGAGATGTTCGGAAATAATCCCAGTCGAATACCCAAGGTCCTGGGAAAAACATGTATGTACGGAGACAAGACAAGAAGCTGTCAAGGCCCCCCGGGGAGCCAAGGTAGCATCCATGGGTGGATGGTACAGTTGCTAAAGCAGGTAAAAGGCATGGAGGTAAGGAAGGCAGGCAGGTAGGTAGGTTATGGAGGCAGTCATCGTGGCTGGGGGGGTGTTCCTTCCCCCTTCACTCCTTCCCTCTAGCCCCTCCAACCCAAGTTCAGCCCGCCCCGCGCTCCTGTTTGGTAATAACATCATCCATCCTGTCACCCAATCTTTATTACTCACCCCTGGCACATCGATCACCGTTCTTATTGACCGTAATAAACACCTCGTTGTTGTTGTTATTGTTTTCACCGTCATCATTAGCTCCGTTATTGCCGTTGCCATTGCCATTGTTGTTATCCTCCAGAAAGTGCTTTCCTTGTGCCAGGCAATGCTCGTCGTTGGGCTCTCCCTTGTCGCATACTACCAGATCTATACATCACGACAGCTTCGTTCGCCTTCGTCCTTAGTCGGTACCGCTTCATCGGAGCCTTCTGAAGCTGGAACGTCCACGCGCACACCCTGGAGGCTCCATCATACACCCTCGTCCAGCCATCCACTCGTTGCTCAATCCCGAAAAGCCCCAGGACGGATCCGCCGTTCCGCTCCGGGAGCAGCCAGCCCAGCATACCTGCATACATTCATACAGGACGTCGACCTCGAAGGCCGCTCGATCTTCTGCTCATCGTGCCGTTCCATCTCCCCATTGCTAGTCACCGCAGTGTTGCATCCAAGCCCGGACCATCTATCCGCAAACTAGTGGTCTGCTTTGCTCATCTGCTTGTCCGTGGGCGTGGGATCCTCCCCAAATCGTACTGTCAAAAGGCACAAGCTTAAGCTCTTGGCTGGCTCCCGGGACCCACGATTCCGGGCTGTCCGTTGATCAGCGATTGACGCCCCGTCAGGCCTGCATGCGACAGGTCTTCTCCCGCAGGCAGGATACGACGTCCTTGAATTCATCTCCATCTCCAGGGGCTCGGCCAACTGATTGCTTGACCGATACCACCCAGGCCGACCCATCTTGCCGCTGGTCTCTGGAGGGACCCCCCCTCCTTGATTCTGGGAACCAGTAACCAGTCCAATCTCTGCCATCCTGCCAGAAGGTGTCTCCATCGATCAATCTTTCCTCCCTGTCACCGTGACAGCGCCTCTCCGCTCCCCAGCCGCGATACATGTCCCTGCTCATGTCGACTGCCCCTCTTGCAATACAACCATCACAGGCCTCCCCCCACCAGCGACCAAACAGCGTCCTTGCAAACCACGTTTCACTAGGCCACGGACGTCTTGCCGCTTCCTGGATCTATCCGCAGTGCCAGCAAACTTGATAAAGGTCAACCCTCTTCTGGTCTTCACTTGCAGCCCGTTTGGGACCAGCTCCCCATCTGGCCTCTCAACCCTTGACGAACTCACCTCTTGCACGCCCTTACCACTCTCCCGGTTTCAAGCCGGGGTTGTCGTGATAGACTAGGGGACGATCGTAGTCCTGGTTAGTCACTGTCACCAGCAGGAAACAGAAATTGCCAACCGGCCCCCAAGCTTCGTTGCCTCCATCATCCATCCACGTCTTGTCGAAACTCGCCTTGCCGCTAGGCGTTGGTGGCCAACTCTTGACGCTCATATACTCCGAGCCGCCCTTGGCACATGGGCCTGCTGGAACGGCTGAGCTTCAAGAAAGGTTCTGCCCCCTCGCGGTTCTGTCTTGTTCAGACCCGGCACCGCTACCGTCGATCAGCGAGCACCGTTCTCGGCAAGCATGCGAATCGCAATTTGTTTCTCTTCCTAACCCAAGACACCTTCCCTCAGCAGCTCTGAAACACTCGAGCTACCCGAGCCGTTTGTACTTCAGCTGTCACAATGGGAGACTTCTATCATCATTTTCTCTCTTCCATGTCGGGGGCTGGGATGAATCCGGTTACCTCCGCCGAGGAGATGCTCGACCCCCGACTTCATGGCCCCCCGATTCCCATGGCCTCCGCTCCGATGCCTGGTCCGTATCAGCAACTCGGGTATTTCACCGGCTTCCCGGACCCAATGATGTTTAACCCGGCCAAGTCCCAGAAAGGCCGCCGGAAGTCTGCAGCTGGTACTCCTGTTGCGATTGACCATGTCAAGCATCGCAGGACGCGCTCCGGGTGCTTTATGTGCCGGAGTCGGAGAGTCAAGGTACGCAGAGCTCGGTAGCTAATGTTGAAGTACACACGTCTAACTTGCTTAGTGTGACGAAACGCGGCCAATTTGCGAACGTAGGTGTAGCTCCATACTGTCCGTTCGACCTGGCGCCAATACTGACGTTGCAAAGGTTGCAAAAAGGGGAGCCGAGAATGTGTCTATCCCGACCCTCCCTCCGCAAAGAGCTCAGGGGGATCTAGTAGATCCAAAGATGCTACTCCCTCCACTCAACAAACGAGCCCATCCTCTTCAAATGCAGAAGACGACGAAGATGGAGATCAAGAGAGCAAGCTTGAAACGATCCTTGACGAGGAAGAAACGGAAGATCAGACGTCAAAGTCTTCCGCACGCTCCGCACCCTCCAAGAGCTCGTCTCCATCGAGTGCGACTGCAACACCAAGCAGTCTCGCAGCTGCATATCCTTCTGCCGAATTTCCTGTTAATCTAGGGCCAGCCGACTGGTCTCATCTACCGCCCGAATATCAGCGTTGCCTTGCCTTCTTTGTCGAAAACATCACCAACTTTAATTACTGTATCCCCACCGACTCGGACGACTTCTTTAGGACCATCCTTCCCAGTGCGGCTACTCGCCATGAACCGCTACTCAACGCTGTTGTCGGTTTCTCTGCGTATCATCTCACACTTGAGAACCCCAACGGACAACTCCAGGATTTCTTGCAGTACTATAACAAGAGCGTCACGCTCTTACTAGGTCTTCTCAAGAGGAAGGAGAAGCCCAACGTGGCGACTCTGCTGACAATCCTGCAGCTTGCTACAATAGAAGTACGTTTGCGAGCCTCGCTATCCCATTATAGTGTACTGACTGCGTCACCCAGGAGTACTTTGGCGATTGGGTGAACCTCATGGGACACCAAAAAGCGGCACTGGAAATGTTGACTAGCATCTTCACACCCCAGAACGTGATGCAGACCGCGATGGGCCGCATGTGCCTCAGCTGGTACGCTCGATTCGACAACTTTGTCGCCCTGATGGGGGGCTTTCCGACCGACCTACCCCGAGAATGGTTCTCGGCCATGGTGGACTTCTATCAGACAGAAAAAGCTGCCAATCCGGCAGAGTTGCGTTGGAAAATCGAGGAATGGTCTTCTCGGCTCCGTCTTATCTCGTACGACATGTCCATCCTGTTTGCTCGAGGCAGCAGAGGCCAAATATCCCCCGAAGACTTCGTCAAAGAGCACGAGGCGATTGATAAACGACTCGTGGAGTGGAAGGAAAAACGTGATCCTGCCCTCCTAGATCCGAGATATCTTATCACAGATTTCCCGTCTCCGGAATCGATCCCCCCAGACGACATCGTCGATCCATACACCGTCGGCATCCTCTACGATTTCCCCTTGTTCAACGCGACCGTCCTATGCGCGGAGTGGAACAGCATCATGATTATGCACAAGTGCCAGTCATCTGGTACGAGACCGGACCTCTTGTTCGCGGATCTGAACCGGCACGCATACAGAACTTGCCAGTATTTCGAGACTTTGGAGTTCTGGCCGTCGACCCCCAACGGTGTCCTGATCCTGATACAAGCCTGCATCGCAATTGCGGCGTTATTCTTGCCCCAAGACGCACTACACCACATGTGGTTCCGTCGAAAGTTTGCGATGCTGGAGACCATGGGGTAAGAAGACGATCTCCGATTCTGCATCGTTGGAAGCGAAGAAGACAACATG
The DNA here is from genome assembly GCA_013623515.1 of Fusarium illudens. Classification (NCBI taxonomy): domain Eukaryota; kingdom Fungi; phylum Ascomycota; class Sordariomycetes; order Hypocreales; family Nectriaceae; genus Fusarium; species Fusarium illudens. Next base: position 29,071 of record JABFEX010000035.1, read on the forward strand.
CTGATTAAGCTTTCAGATACATCCATCCCATCACAATTCGAAGCAAGATGGCCGAGCTCTTCCGAGAGCCGTCGTGTGTACAATGGTGGTTACCGAACGCTGAATGGTTCAGCCCCGTATTGCAGAAGATCCGAAACTTCGCCGATGAGCGAAACGCTGCGGCCGTTACAGCTCAGCAGGAGAATCTTCGAGAAGTCAGACATATTTTCGCCAAGATGTCATTAATGGACGAGGGGAACAAACCATTGGCCGTTGGGCAGGGGCCTCCGTCACAGGGCAGGGGATAAGAGACCGACCGACACGAACCGACATGACATCTTCCCCATGGGCGTCAAATACCTTTGCTGTCTTGCGCAAGGATAAAATACCTAGTCCTGGGTGCTGTTCGCTCGTTTGACAACCGAGACGACGGCTTTCGAGGCAGCCGTGTGGGCTGGAGGTGACCAACTTGGTCCTTTTGGACTCACGGCTACTCCACTGGCTCAGAGGGTTAGCCATTCACCAGGGCGAGTAAATGGTTGGACAAGGCGAAGCGAAGAAATCAGCGGCGACAGATGGTTGATCATCTCGGCCCATGTTAGGCCACATGGCGTTTAGGGGGCACCATGCGAAACCGGATAGACACATGTCCAGGTGGGAGGCCGTTCACCGGTGTTGCAACGGTAGACTTGGAATGAATGGCCTGGTATAGGTTGGATGGACAACTGGAACAAGAACAGGGCGTTCAATGGAACGGATTTGGATCTGAACTTTTTTGGGGGGGGAAAGGGGGCTGCTTCCCGAGCCGTAGATACCCAACCTCTTAGAACTGATATTACACAATGTACTATATATATACGTGACCAGGCAGGCTGTGAGCCTGAACCTGATGATCCACAGCATTACTCCGAATTGACAGCAGTGGTGAATTAATTAAAGTGCGCTTCTTCGCTAGTCTATCATATCTCGTCCTCCTCAGACCCCTTTTCGGGCCCCGTGCCTGCAGATGTGGAAGGCTCGTCTGACTGCTTCTGCTGGCTCTCAGCAGCGGGCTCAGGGGCAACGGCTTGGGAAGCGGAACCTTGCTCCTCGGCTGCTGTCTCTGATGGTGCGGATGCCTTTTCCTCAGCTGAAGACTCTAGGGATGCGTCCTTCTCCTGGGTTTCCTTAGGCACTGCCGGTTGTGGGTTTGACTCGGCTTCAGATGTTTGGGGGTCGGTGCCCTTGGCAGGGTCTTCTGCCAAAGGTTGCTCTACGGCCGGTTCCACGATTGTCAGGTCGGCGTCGTCGGCATCGGCATCGATATCGACATCGACATCGGCATCGGCATCGACATCGACATCGACATCGGCATCGGCATCGGCATCGGCATCATCTTCCTCGTCCTCTCCTTCGGCGGGATGCTCGTGGGATTCAGACGAGGCCTGTGGCATGGCGGACTGTTCGACAATAACAGGGACTTCAGCTACTTCGGGCTCCTCTTCAACTGGCGAAGGGGCCGTGATGTGCATCTCTCGGAGCTTGCGCGAAACTCGGTCCGGTTCCTCCTCCTCGGCCTCAATGACGGTTGTCACGGCACTGCCCACTGACGGACTGCTCCTTATATGACGCCGGGTGTTTGTTCTCATGGGGTGCATGTTGTCGTCCTCGGGGCCAGGCCCGCGTTGCTGGGATGGAGGTTTCAGAATGGTGGGCGTGGGCTTCTCAGCCTCGTGTTCTATCTGGGGCGTCTCTAGGCCCTCTGCCTCGGGGGGTAGCTTGTAGTTCTCGGCAGGCAACAAGTCGTACAGGTCGCACACCGTCTTGAAGAGGACGTATAGCCCGGTCTGGGCCTCGACGGACCAGAAGACGCCGCGGTGCTGGAACCATGCGTGGGCGAATATGCGGTGCAGCCTGCGAAACACGTTGACCAGGTTCTTGATGCCGACGTTCTTGCTATGATTGTCACTGAGGACGACGAAACGGCTGGGGAAGATCTTCTGGTCGGTGACGACGTTGGCTGCCCAGTCGAGGGTGTGGCAGCAGTAGTCAATGGCGCAGCAGCTCTTGGGCTGCTCGTGTACGGCGCAGAGGAACTGCCATTCGGAAGCGCGCATCTCGGGGCACGTGTTTGCACTGCATGGCGGGGTGTCGAAGAGGAAGCCGACGATGAGGGAGTTGCACTGGGAGATGAGGAAGCGGCAGAGCTCGTAGAGCCAGATGGTCCGGTCGATGCCGTTGGGAGGTTGCGCAAGCTGTAGTGCGGTTGCGCGGGTGATTGGTTGGGTGTTGGAGGCGGTATGGTAGCAGTGGAGGGCGGCTAGATGTTCTTGGAGCTGGAACGCCGAGTCAAGCTGGCCGATGGAGGTTAGCTGGTAGCTCAATGCCGGTCAACCTGGGCGCAACAAACCTCGTGTAGGGGTATCAAGGGAGGCCCAGCAGCCATGTCTGCTGCCTTTGTGCCTGGATGTATCCGCCGCCTGGAGCTCGCATCAAGCTGTGTCTGCTCTTGTGGTGTCGTATGGGGACTGGCTGCTGGGCCGCCAGACGGCGACTTGGGACCGATCTGGATCTCAGCCGCGGGCGGCGGGCTTGGTAGCCGAGGTGAACTCGGTGCTAGCGACATGGCGGTTGGAGATGTCGAGCCGCAGCGTAGAGAAAATGTACACGATAACGAGCGAGGGTGTAAAGTTGGGAGAGCTGGGCGGTTAACAGCACACGACGAGGCTGCGACGTTGGCGGGTGAGTGGCTGGCAGGGTTTAGCTGGGGTTCCTGGAAAGGCCTCGGTATACGCATGGGATGGATGGCTGATAGATGCATCAAACGGGGACCGTGCGACTTAGACATAGAGATTCAAGTTCTGTGCCTGATTTCCAAACGATGAAAGTGGAAAGCTTGGAAATACACCACCTACAGGTATTTCCAGGCTTGTAAATCGTACCTTTCTCCAGAGCTTTCGCATTCTCGAGTGTGGAACCCGGATATTTATCAACCAACATACATTCTGATCAAGGTTGACGACACCACCAAGCTTCGCAACCATGGATTTTGATGACGATGCCCCGCCAGAGCTCGTTAACACGGCCGCCGAGGATGTGGATGGTGAGATCACGGTCAAGGTCCCCATTACTATTGTCACAGGTAACGGCTCATAAATCCTTTATTTTTATTTATTTATTCTCTAACGTTGCCCAGGCTATCTCGGTGCCGGCAAAACGACACTGTTGAATTACATCCTCACAGCCCAGCATGGCAAAAAGATTGCTGTGATTATGAATGGTTTGGAAGGACTGTGACTCGTTGGTAACCATTTGCTAACCCAGGAGCAGAATTTGGGGATTGTAAGTACCACTGAGGGGACATGACTGTTGCTTTTCTAAGTGTTACTGCAGCGCTCGATATCGAGAAGTCCCTTACTGTGAACAAGGGAGACGAGCAAGTAGAGGAGTGGCTTGAAGTTGGCAACGGGTGCATATGTTGTTCAGTCAAGTAGGGCAAGCCCCCCCCCGTTTTTGAGCAACACTGACGTGACTAGGGATACTGGCGTCAACGCGATTGAGTCTCTCATGTCGAAGAAGGGCGCATTCGATTACATCCTCCTGGAAACGACAGGTCTTGCCGACCCTGGTAACCTGGCGCCGCTCTTCTGGGTGGACGATGGGCTGGGAAGTACAATTTATCTTGACGGCATTGTCACTTTGGTGGATGCGAAAAATATCCAGCTCAGCCTGGACGACCCGAGCGGCAAGGTCGAAGGACATGACCACCACGATGACCACGGCCCGGTCATGACCACAGCCCATGTGCAGATCTCCCACGCGGATGTGATTGTCATCAACAAGGCCGACATGGTTACCGAGGCGGAGCTCAGCCAGGTCAGAGCAAGGATTGAGTCAATCAACGGGCTGGCGAAGATCCATGTGACGGAGAAGAGCGTGGTTCCTCAACTGGAGGGATTCCTGCTTGACCTGCACGCATATGATCAGTTCAATGAATCCGAGGCGAGTGCCAAGGGGCATAGCCATCTCGACCCTGTAAGTTCCCGTCGACCTCGGCGCTTCTTATGAGAGAAGCTGTGGCTAACCGTCGGCTTAGACCATATCAACCGTCACGATTCCTGTCGGTCGCCTTGAACCGGGACAGCTGGATGCTGTTGACCGTTGGCTGCGGTCAGTGCTGTGGGACAGCAAGCTCCCCGAGGCGGACAAGGAGGGAGGGTTTGAGATTCACCGCTCCAAGGGCCGCCTCGTGTTTGCCAACGGAGACATCAAGATGCTGCAGGGGGTGAGGGAGATTTTTGAGATTAACGACGGCCCGCGAGATGATGAGGCGCCGCCGCCAGAGGGCAAGATCATTCTGATTGGAAGAAACGTGGCTGGGGTTGGATTTCAGAGCAGTTTCAAGCAAGCAGTCAACTAGAGTCACGAACGAATGGACGAACAATGGCAATCGCTGAGCGGGAAGATGCTTCCAGCGTGAACTAGGCCTCGTTTGTGTCTGGTCTAGTCGGGTGTTGACGCTGCCAATGCCTGCTTGGTGACGCGAGGTGCGAACAAGCAGCCGCTCAGCCTTGGCCGGCTTCGACTCTGATTGGAGGGTACATCGCTGTCGGGGCGGACCCACTTGAATCCGGGCCATCATCCATGAGTCCTGGTCGGAGGTACCACCAGCCGTGAGTCGCACAGCACAGCACAGTACGTAGCCTTCCCTGACCAGCGCACCACAAAAGCCTGAGCGAGCCCTGAGCATCGATCGCATCAACGGCCGCCTTTCGTCTTCCCAACACACCAAGTCTTTGACCGCGACATTCCATCCAAGCCTTTCGCTCGACAACTTCGACTTTACATCCACCGCGACTTGCCCTCAAAGCTCGCGCGAACTGCTGCAATCATGAATCGGCCAGGTAGGACCACCCCACGACCGTCGTTCTTTCAGCCTCAGGACCCCGCGCTCCCTCCGAACTTTGCGATACCAAGATCACGCTTCGCCCCGTCGAGACATTGCAAGTGGCTGCGGCCTGCGGACGAAGCCTTGCGTCTATTCCTGAGCTCGTGTGCCCACCCGCGATTCCTCGCCCCACGATGCTCCTCCTCGACCCTCGGTCGCCACGCTCGGACGACCCAACAATCGCTTCAATGGCTTGAAATGCGGAGCAGAGCCTGATCTGAAGCTCTCGATGGTGTCGCTGGGACCACGGCTGGAGAATTACGCAAGAACTCGGTTGTTAGGACAGCGCTGACGATATGATTCAACGGCAGGGGCAGTGCCACAGACACTCCGCGGAATGCCTGGGGGCTTCGGTGGTCAACAACAACAACCTCAACAGCCGCCTGGGCGAGCAGGATCAGCCCGATTACCAAACGGAAAGCTGGGTACGCGATGGCAACCGCCCTCCTGGCAGCTGGGCGGCTTCCACATCCCGACCTTGAGCTCGGGCTAACGATGCATAAACACAGGAAACAACAACTCGGGTTGGGCGTTTGGAGGAGGTGTTCCCATGGCAGGGGCAGGTCCTCAGAATGCAGGACGTCAGCTTGGCGGAAACGTGAGCTTCGCGCAGAGCTTGACCGGGTCGCAGCCTGCTACACCTCTCGACTTGTCGTATGTGCACTCTGCTCGCCATCACCATTATTGAATCTTTCCTCAACTTTTTGAGCGCCACATATCATTCCGTCGCCAGGCGAGAACAGGAAAACATGTGCTAATATCCGCCAGAGAATTTCCATCATTATCGAACAATCCTCAGATGTCGAACGCCAACGCGCAGTCAATGTGGTCGACCGCTGGGTCGAGGAACCCTGGGGGCCCTGTACCACGCAACCAGGCTGCCACCCTTGCCTCCCAGCAGGGCGGCCAAGAAGATCTGTTCAGCCCCTCTTCCCGCGGACCTCCTCCTCCTCCAGTGCAGGGTGGTTTTCGGTTCGGAAACCAAGGGAACATTGGTCAGCCAGCTCAGGCTCAAACCGGTAGCATCGACGACTTTCCCCCTCTCAACCGGACGGCAAACGGAGACATTACATCTGAGCGGGCGGCGAATCTGATGTCGTCTCTGGGATTCGGACCTCAAGCTGGTGCCTCTGGTCATGTGCCAAACAGGGGGAACGGCCTTCTCAACGCGGTTTCGGCTAACAGCCGGGCGAATGAGGCAAGGTCACCGCCTGGCATTGGAGCCCCTGGTAGGCCCCTGTCTTCCTTTGATTCTCATTATGCGCATGCTGACCTTTGTAGGCTCTTCAAGGCCACAGGATGGCAAGGTCGCTGTTCCTGAGGACGATTCACGGCAGAAACTCACAGGTATGCGGGAAGAGGGACCTGGCACAGCCGCAGCTGAGGGAGCATCTCCTTTAGGAGCAATCGGCAATGATGGCTCCAGCGGGAATTTGAACGACGACCAGGAAACCCAGGCTGCAGAGGTCATTGACCCTCTGGCTGGCATGTCCGCCGCCGACAGGTGGGGTATAAAGGGCCTCAGAACGCTTATGAACAACTATCCCGACTATCACGCGATGGTGGTGGGCATGGATCCGATGTCGTTGGGGCTCGACATGTCGTCTCCAGAGTAGGTGCTTTCGTGTGGCTGGGAAACGAACACCGCTGACCAAACTCTAGCCTGTTCTCAACACAGAACTACTCTCTCTTTGATGACACCCCTCCTCGGCCAGCTATAAATGCTGGAAAATTTCGACTACCGGACTGCTACAACGTGACCAATGTCCAGCCGATTGAGAGCAAAATCCCCAACTTCAACGAGGAGACTCTGTTTTGGATCTTCTACAGTTCCCCGGCGGATCTCAAGCAGCAGATGGCTGCCGTAGAACTGTAAGAAAGGCCCCTTTGCCTCAAACAGGTTTCATTTCGCTAAAATGGACTCGCTAGACACTCACGAAACTGGAGATGGCACAAGAAATTGCAACTCTGGTTGACAAAGGATGACCACATGACTCCTCAAACACTGGGCCCGACCCATGAGCGAGGTTACTACATTGTGTGGGATTCAAGCACCTGGCGCAAGGAGCGGGTATGTCGAGATTTCTTGGCTTTTGTAGGACGTGAACTGACGGCGACTGTACAGCGGGAATTCACTCTCCATTACGGCGATCTTGATACAAGTCTCAGCCAGGGACCGGCTGTGCCCTAGCGTAACATGTCTCCAGAAAAGCCGAGTCGAAAGTCGAACCGGCTCAACAGAAGACGGTATCGGGGAGAAGTGACGGAAACGGCGGAAAGTGTACCATGGGCGTTAGGCCGTCAAGGCGGGGCGGGGCAACTCCTTCTCGTGGAAATGGTTTGGATCTTTTGGTCCTATGTCAGTAATGAGACGATTTAGTCTCTCGAAGTTGATGGCTTGTGACCGGGGTATGCGCACTTCTGTGTCTCAATAAAGGATGCCTCCCGGTTTCTGCAAAGTACGTGTGTCCGTTTAATGATCGTGGGAGTTGCATGTTGGTTGTGTTCCTGAAGTGATACATGTGAAATGAAGGTTCAAGTACTTCGAAAAAGTACTCCTACATAACGTTAGGTACTGCAGTTATCGAGCTTCACTTGTATTCAACTTAAATGCCAGAAGCCTATTAACATTGCTTCGGGAAGAATACCTAGGTACTCTTTCAGATGATGTGAGGATGTCAGTGTTCCTTTCAAACGTTGGGAATTAGCCGAGGATTCTCCACTATGGCGCTACCTAGGTACCTAGGTATCCATTCCAAAGGGAGCTCGCCTTGGGCGCCCCATCCCTGGTCATCCTGTTGGCGTAACCATAACCTTAGATGGCATCGACCCACGCTGGCAGCTCATAGCTTCCATGTGAGTACCCTTCACTTCCTTCACCTCGACGAATTGCCATCTTAACCGCCTTTCCAGACGACCGCATCACCCCGTCGATTACTATAGCCCGGCTTACGTACCTTGAGCGAACGGCTCGCACGCGATACGACCATGGCGGAGGAACAGATCTCACTGCCGTACTTGCTGGCGATCCTGGTAGTCTCGGGTCTGATAATACGTTACCTGTTCTTTGGAGGCCCGTCGCCACCTCAGGCTACGCGTTCCCCCGAGGCGTTTCTCAGGTCAAGAGAGGTCGCCGTGGAGAGGATACAGCAGATGTTTCCACAGGCGGAGAGACGGAGTATTCTCTGGGATCTGCAACGAAACGGAGGCAATATTCAGAACACTACGGAACGCATCTTGGCCGGTCGATTAGACACGGTATGTTGGAGACTTCTTGCTCCGGCCCATGCCCCTTTTCTAACAAGAACTGTCTCTTTAGCCCCCGATCACCTTCCAGCCGCCTCCTCCTCCCGGCCAAGCCGCCGGCAGCGCCAGCGCAGCAACGGCACCCCGACAACCGGAGAAGCCGGCGCAGCCCGACCTGATCACACGGTACAATCTGAAGAATAAGCTGGACACCGCCGCCGCCGCGGCCAGGGAGCAGGACGCCCAGGGCAAGGGCTGGAGCTCGAACCGGGACGAGCGTCAAGCTTCGCTGCAGCGCAGGCGGGACGAGATGATCCTCGCGGCGCGGAGGAGGATGGAGGCCAAGATGGCGGCGGAGAAGACGGGCTAGTGAAAGATTGGGTTGGGGCGAAATAATGAGATGGAGTAAATCTACTAGGCAGATAACCCAACGAGTATTTGCATCGTTGTTGGTGTGATCGCGTGCCATTGTGAGAGTGTTATGTGTTACGAACTCTCTCTGGCCCTTCGTGCGTAGTGAGGCCTTTCACGATACTAGCGCCAATATGCTATACTTGTCACCAGACCCTTCGAAACGAGGTTGACTACGAACAGAGTCTAAGATCTGCGGCGATGCTAGCTTGGTAGTGTACCAACATCCTTGGTTGAGCTGATCACATGCGTAACTCGGTGCGGCTGTTGTGTACGAAACAGACAAGCTCTCCTCTTCGCTCTTGGGCAGATACAGCCAGCAAAAGGATACTCTGGCTGCCACACGTTTCACGACTCGAGAAGAGGCCTTCGGCGCCACACGGGTTCCGATGGCCCTGGATTTTGGTGTTGCTCAACATGGAAGCAGCCCGCATGTAGACAGGCCGACCCTCAAGCCTCTGATGTCAACCTGGATCGGCCGTGGCGGTGCTGATGTGGCTTCGCCATGAGGGCACTTGTGGCAGTGCTATCATGATAGGATCACTTGTGTACGGCCTCCGAGACTAAATTTGGGTCGTTTGAAGTTGGAGAAGCCAGAGAGACGCGAGAGAATCCACACAACGGCGTGATTCCTTACGCAGGCCTTTGAAGTACAGATCAAGTCATCATATACTGTCGCATCATGGTGTTGATACATAGCCCATAGTAGACTTGGTTCGGCCAACTTTTGCTTGTCGTTTATATCTTATCTGCTAAACAAAAAGTCAAGGAATCCAACAATGATTGATTGATCTGCTGGGAGAGCTCCCGCAATGAGAGGCTATTGTTGTTTGTATCTGCCATTCAAGCCCGAAGTGGGGTTCCGGGGATTTCTTTCATCACCCCGTTGCCGGTACAAAACTGCCCCGCCACATGTTTTGTTTTCTTTCTACACCCAAGCAAGACCCTGCACACAGAGTACCTACCTACTCTGCCTGGAACAAATCTGCACCCAACAGCTCCAACGTCAGTAAATAGCTGGTTTCTTTCAATTCCACAGTACCTCCCCGACAGGCGCTTTGACACCTACCACTGCGGGTCTGCAAAGCCCGAGAAAAAGCCCAAGAGAGCGCGCGGAGGCCAACGCTGAGCACGCTGAGCTGAGCCACACCCCCCCCGACGCGGCCTTGGGTGGTACCTCTCTCAAGTACCTACCCTCCACCCGCACACCCACCATCAAACTCCATCCACCTGAATTCCGCTAAAAGGTACCTGACCTCTGATCATCTCTGGCGCGCGCCAGCTACCTACTTTACCTACCCTCTTCTCTTGATCCCTCTGCACTTTTGCTGCATCACTTTCATTCTTCTGCGCGCCCTACTATTCGCCTCCGCTTCCTGCCATCATCCCTCCCCGTTTCCTCTCTGCAGCTTCACTCGGTCGTCGGAAGCCAGCTTCACGGCCAAGATTTGACGTCATTTTGGTAAGTATGCCGCTTCCTTGGATCAGCTGCCAACCACCTCCCTCCCCAATCTGGATCTGTGCAGCCCCATGTCGAGAATGGAACCCGGGTCGAAGAGGACATGGACAGCCAAACGGCCCTGCAGTGCATCACTCGTCCCGACGCCTCTGAACGCTGTCGGGCCCGACCCGGCTCTTGACTGGACAACCATGTTGCGCAGCCCGGAGGACACTTCCCTGACGCTTCCTGGTTTCAAGATTCTGATCCTGCATCATCCTCGCCGCTTCAATTCAGCCCCTCCGCTCGCTTGACGATTCTTGAGCTGACATCAATCTCCAAGACCGCGCTTCACGTCGTTTTCACCGGGACGAGGCAAACCTGCTTTCATCTGGGGTTTGCTTGCTCCAAACGCAATCTGCATCAGTCGCTACGGTATCTTGGACGATTTACATATAGCGAACGGACCGAGACGAAAACACTAGCACACTCTCGCCTATCCCCCGAGGCAGCGCGAAGAGCACATCAACCCGACACGAACCTTCATGCCGGTCTCAGGAGAAACCGGTAGCTGATATTCGCACACTGCGCTGGTGTAATCTCTTGGCCATCGCATAACCGTTTTGAGCAACTTGTCGGCAGCGCACGAAACCCCGTTGCGATGGGCACGCCCCGAGACTACTATGCAGACCTGGAGCTGCCCCCGACGGCAGATGCCGCCGATATTCGAAAACAATACCGGAAACTTGGTACCGTCTCGACAAGGCCCCAAATCGTTTGCGTCGACTAACTCGCTGTATAGCACTTAAGTATCACCCAGATCGCAATCCCGGACGAGAAGAGGAAGTCAACACCCAATTTCAAGTGATCCAATCGGCGCACGAAGTTCTCTCCGACCCCGAGCAGAAAGCCAAGTACGATGCATCGCGGGCCCGCAACAGATACCCTGGCGCATCGGGTGTTAAGGGAAACCCGTGGTCGAATGTCAGTGCCCAGTATCCGCCACCACCCCGACGCAACAACGGTGCCCCGCGGGCGACCCCGTCAGGCGCCCAGAGATGGCAGACTCGTTTCTCTCCAGGAGTGCCTCCTACCGCGAAGCAGTATGCCACGTCAGAGACCGAAGCAAAGAAGAATGCTGCCCGGGCATTCGAGAACATGCGCAAGGGCCCGTCGGCTAAGGCGAGCGAACAGCCCCGACCTACTCCTCCACCCCCTCCACCACGCACTGAATCTGCCAGGCAGCGTGCCGAGGCTTCATTTGGTGCTAGAAAGACGGGATTCCATCCTCGCACAGCCATGGGTGACGAGCCTCCTGTGGCAAGCAGTAACTACAACTCAAGATCGGCATCGGAACGATATGCACAGTCCTTTCCACAAGACGCTCCTCAGGAAGCTCCTCCACCTCCCATGAGACCACCTCCTACCGCGATGCCAGACCCTCTAAGCCAGTTTAGAGACCGAGACAGCTGGTCAGACCCCCGGCAAAGCACCCCATACACTTCACATGGCGGCGAAAAGACGAACCCCTTTGACGGTATCCCCTTGGATCGAGCCAAGAGCACTCGAGACACCACAAACCGAGACGGGTCCCCCTCTGAGAATGAGGCTTTCAACCGACAACGTAGTGCTAGCGCACCCAAGGGTGGCAAGGCTGGAGATGCTACAACGGGTTCCAAGGGTTCTGAACAGTCCACCCCCAAAGATCCTGCGGATCGACCCAAAGCTCCTTTGAAGAAGACTCGCAGCGGCTTCAAGAACGCTCCTTTAGCCCCCGGCCAAGCCCCCGGCCAAGCCCCCAATGCGCCTACGGACGCAACTCGTAAGTGTGACCGATGAGCCTATCTTGGATGCCAGACTTACTTACACCTCGACAGCATCCAAATCTCAAAGCAATGCTGGCGGACCATCAATGTATGACGAACCATCTTCTACAACGTTCAACCACCTTCCCTTTTCATCAAGATCCAGCAAGTGTCGGGGACATCATGGTCCTGGGCCAGGTCTAGGGGGCATTCATCCCTACGACGCATGCCCTTATGAGTCCGGCACCAGCTCTTGCAACCCGTCTCCCAGTGGCAGACATGACTCACCCCATCAATTGACCCCCTTTGAGCGCCATCAGGTCGACTTTTTGGACAAGCTCATCAATAACGCGGGGATTGGAAGCTCTGCCAAGAAAACGAAGCATCAATGCAACAGCTCAGATCACCCCCGTCCGTCGAACTGTGCTAACAACGTCGATTCGAATAGCTTCGGTTTCCCTGTCAACGACGATACTTTCACACCAACGTCCCCTGATCCTGGCCGTTTCGCGAGAAGCAGCACCGATGATATCAACACGAGCTTCGCGGAAGACGAGGATGCGACTGGTTGGCAGTTTAACGCTGGTAGAGCGGAGCAAGGTAGCCCATCAAAGCCTCGATCTCAGACAGGAGGCAGAGGAGGCCGTCGGTCGCCCAAGAAGCGCCCAACACTTAACCGTACAGATACTTCGAGCGTTCCATCCGAGTCAGAGAAGCCGGAATCTGGCAAGAACGAGTCGGCGTTCAACCCTGAAGGATGGAGTGACAAGTTCGGCCCACAGACGTTTGTTCCGCAGCCATCTCAGTCCAAGTCGGTCTCGCCAACTCGATCTACCCGAGCAAGTTCCAAGAAGCCCAAAGCTTCGAAGAAGCCGAGCCACGCAACACTGGTCGACGATAGCAGCAGTGACGAAGAGGTGTTCGAATGGCGTGGACGAAAGGGCCAGGAGCCCCCTGTCGCTGAGAGCCCTCAGGCCATGGACATCGACAGTCCCCCTGCTTCGACCTCAGTACCACCGCCTCGACCCCCTAAGATTCTGACGCCCCAGCCGGCCCCGGCCACGCCTTCGCCCCAGCCTAAGGAACCAGCTGCTCAGCCAACGCAGCCTGCCGAGGCAGCACCCACAGCAGGAACAGCACCGCCGTTCAACGGTCCCCGAAACATCAATGTTGAGCCCTCCAGACCGGAATGGCGACCTGGTAATGTCGAAAACGTAAACGGCAAGGAACAGGCGGCAGAGGGCCCGAAGAAAGAGTTGAACCTCAACAATGTTGGATCGGAGGATAGTGAAGAGTTCCGGGCGAGTTTCGCTGACCTGAGAAACGTGGCTCCATTCGCGCAGCAGAGCTCCGGTTTGAAGTCGTTTGCGGATATGAAGGACAACCTCCCCTTCGAGAGCAAGGCCGCGGCCGACATTTCCATCAAACTTCCCACGGTCCATCCTTTGAGGTTCCCGTCAGCACCTACTGCCCCTCAGCCGCCAGCGATCAATGAAGCCCAGCCGAACGTGGCGTCTTGGGAGAAGTACGTCAAAGATTTCGAAGCCTACATGCAACTTTGGGACACTTTCAACGGCCAGGTGGTGGACCATTTTGCCACGCGAAAGGCGCACATTGCGCGTACTAGAGAAGAGAAGGGATACTCATTCCTGGAGGCCCGCGGTGATGCCGATGTTCAGGAGTACTACAACTGGCTGGAGCAGGATATGGACGTCCGGAGACGCTGGAGCACGGCGTGTCAAGAGCACGAGCATCGATTCCGAGAGTTCATGGCGTTTCGCATGAGGATGAAGTAGGCGAATTGGTTTTGCATTTGCGGAGTTGGCAGCGAACGGGGGAGCATTGTCTATTGTGTCGTTATGCTTCAATATGGGATGACAAGATGAATTGCTGTCTACAACGGACGGAGAGCATGGACGCCGCGATGGGGAGAGAGGATTTCCTGGTATTTCTGATGAAATCCGGCGATGGGAGCTTGGTTTTGAATCTGGGCGGCAAGAAGACAACACAGGTTCGAGGCGAACATGTGGCACATTGGAGCGAGCAATCGGTTGATCCTGGTTATGGCATATCTTTAGTGGCAGCTTGGCGACGGCGGGTTTGGCATTGAAGGCGTTTTCGCCCCTACTGATACTGGACAGCTTCGGCGACGGTCTCCAGTGCAGGTAGGGAGGGCGTGGTCTACGGAGATGAGGCTCCGAGACGTGTATACGATGGTATGAATAGTGCATAGAAATAGACAAGATGGTAATGGATCCGTGTATGAATAGCTGTTGGTTGAGTTAGGTAGCGTATGTATAATCGAGCATGAGCGTTGACGTTACCAGCTTGTAGTTGTGTCTATTTTGAGAGCAAATGATTCACTGCCCTCCATGAGAAGATGCTTGATATCAGTTGGGTCTGGCAATGGCCTCTCTGACCTGCACAGCACTCTCTCATCCTCTACTCCCCCTCTTGACACTCCACCACCACGTCACGTCTGTTGATGCTCACAACGACTCCTCAAATGAAAGAGACACTGCAGTCACCGAGAACCTTGGGCTAGTAAGTTTTGTTTGCTCCCTTCAAGCAAGCCCCTCATGCCTGAACAATTGCACATATCCCCGTTGGTTAGATTCATGGTCAGTTGAACTCAACTGGGCGTCAGTGCTGGCTCATGCACTGCTCTCACAATTCTTGCCTTCTCTAGGTAAGAGCAGAGCGGGGGAGGGCTTCTCGTGCTCTCACTCTCCTTCACCCTCAACACACTCACTTCCCCCTTCACTTCACTTCCCCATCGTCTTCACCAAACACCTTTTCTTCACTTCAGTCGTTACTTACTACCTTTCGCTTATTATTCACACAAGAGTATTGAATCTGATAGTTCGCTTGGCAGAATTCACTACCAAATCTGCGTTCATCTTCACCAAGGTGAGAGAGCAGCTTCCCCTCCGCCGTGTTTCTCCTCTTCATCTGCAACGTGATCTTTGAACTGACACTATCCTCACCAACTCTCAGGCACAAACTGTCCAGCACTTGCGCAAGGAAAGAAACAACCTTCATACAGCCAGCCTATCCCCCTTGAACATCCCCGCCAACGCTCATCATGTCCGAGGCTACACCTACTGGCAAGGCCAACGCCTGGACCGAGGAGGCCAAGGTAACACGTCGGAGCCACCTATTTCTCGCCTTGATCTAACCTGACCGTGTCGCAGAATGAGTTTCTTCTCCGCATCATCATGCAGCTGAAGCCAGATGGAAAGGGCATCAACTGGTCCGAGGTCCAGATGCCTGGCCGCACCGTCAAGTCCCTCCAGAACCAGTGGACCGCCGTCAACAAGAAGATCGAAGTTCTCAGAGAGCAGAAGCAGAACGGAGATTCTGGTGCACTTGCGACTCCGGTCAAGAAGGCCATTCGTAAGTGTCCCTGTCCCATCGCGGCTGGGTTAAAATCTAACCACTCTGTCTAGCACGCAAGCGAAAGGCCAAGAAGAATGAGTCTGAGGAAGACGAGGATCCCAGCTTTGGCAGCTCCAAGAAGTCGCGCACTCGCAAGCGAAACGCCAGTATGTTTCCCATGTGTCTTCTTTTGCTATAGGTTGCAACTTACTGACTGACTGTCTCGTAGCCAACACCCCTGAGCGTGCCGTCAAGGCTATCAAGGAGGAGGCGGCGGAGCTCGAAGACTTCCCCATCAAGGAGGAGCCCGAGATCGAGACCGACTTTGAGCATGGCCAGGCCTAAAGTCGCCTCCATCCGGATCGACAAGGTCAAGGCGATAATGCCGCCGGCGAGCATGGGATGAAGGGAGGAGCGATGTGCAGCCGAAGAAGAGTCCCATCTATCTTTGCTATTTCCGACACACTACTGTCATATCTCTCGGCATGCAAGTATAATCATCAAGTATTGGAACTGAACCGGGGCTGAGGGTGCAGAAGTAGTGGTCCTGGTCTAGGTGGGAGGACTCGGATCTAGTCACACAGCCAGGTGAATGCAAACAGCCCTTGAAATCACCGAGTGAGAATGTGTGAGACGTGAGGATGTATAGGTAGCTTGTAGACTTCTTGGCTCCGACCAAGTCCAGCTTGTCGAGTTTCCTCCATGTTTGCGGTCTAAAGGTGTCCAACAGCTGACAGGAGCTTTGTTGACAAACACCAGGTATGCGTCAAGTACTTTCCACCTTTCATTTGCTTTGCTTCCCCCAGATCTCTTACTCCAGAATCTTGTAGGATGCCAAGAGCTCTAAAACATCCATACGCAGCTTCCCGACCCCGGCGTTCAAGGTAGAAGCCGCTCCAATTCTCTCCACTTGAACCATTGAACTGATCCATAAAGGTTTATAGTATCCATCATAACAATTGAGGTCATAAATCAGCATCTCTTGTCACCGGAATTGCCTCGTTGGGAACCCCCGAAGTTGTCGGGAGTGAGCCGATGGTTGAGCGACAAGGGCTTCGGATAGTGGAGGGAACTAAAATGTGATGGGGCCGGCAACCAAAGAAGCCGAGCGGAAGGAATCAGGCGAGAAGCAACTTTCCATCCATACGATGAAATGAAACCTGGTTATCAATTCGCGATGTGATATTATTTTCGTCGCTTCATTCTCTAGTCATGATTTTTTAGTGAATATTCAATTGCTTCTATACTTCTTTCGCTCGGCATGTACCAGACCAACAAAGCCATGGCCGCACGCGCCGGTGTCGGCGACCAAGAAACAACACCTCTGCTTGACCCATCTCCAGCATCATCACCAACTGGCGAAGCCTCATCATTGCGCCCAGCATCTCACCACGGCGATGCCAGCAGCAGCGATGGCCGAGACGACAGCTGGACGGTTAGCCATAGCGCTCGCCGCCTCTATGTCTCGCACACCCTCTCGACCTGGAACTCGCGTGTCTTTGAGTTTGGCAGCGTCCTCTATCTCGCGTCCATCTTCCCCGGGACCTTGATGCCGCTTTCCGTCTACGCCATGGCACGCGGTGCCGCTGCCATCGCGCTGTCATCGTGGGTTGGCCAGTACATTGACCGCGAAGACCGTCTCAAGACCGTGAGGCTGTCCATCGGTACGTCGTCCAGAACAGCCATTGGCTCGGACATGGTATACTGAGTCGCTAGTCTCGCAACGGCTTGCTGTTGCTATTTCGTGCACCATCTTTCTCGTCTTGGGGAGAGCCCAGAATCTCTCTCATGGGCTGCGGGCTGGCCTACTGGTCCTGCTCGTCCTCATGGCTTGCATTGAGAAGCTGGGCGCCATCATGAATCTCGTGTCAGTCGAGAGAGACTGGGTATGTGACAGAGAATAGAGCACCAGACCAATCAATTCCTAACCACTTTCCAGGTCGTCGTTGTTGCTCATTCGGACACGACCGCACTTCGAAGTAAGCTTGTCCCAGTCTTGACAAACATTATCTGATTTGTCGATAGCAATCAACTCCCAAATGAGACGCATTGATCTCATTTGCAAACTTCTTGGACCCTTCTTTATTGGTATCGTAGATGGCTTCTCTACGGAAACGGCCATCCTCGTGAACCTGGGCATGAACTGCACCTCTGTCATTGTCGAGTACATTACTATTGCCCGAGTAAGTCGCCCAAGCAAACGCACAAACACTTCAAAGACGGTGTGCTCATTCGGATAGGTCTACTATCAAGTACCAGAGTTGCAGCATCCAAAGACGATACCTGCCATTGCAACACACAATGACGAGGATGCACAACAGTCTACCCAAGGACCATGGACGTCGTTGAAGAAGGCGGTCAAGAAGCTATACCAAGACCTGCGCCTTTACTTCAAGCACCCAGTCTTCATCCCGTCCTTTGCAGGGGCCCTTTTGTACTGTACAGTCTTGTCTTTCGGCGGTCCCATGGTGACTTATCTACTATCAAGTGGATACACCTCGACCGAGATTGCCATGGCAAGGACAATCTCGGTGGCATTTGAGGTCTTAGCCACCTGGATCGGACCGTGGTTGATGACCAAGATTGGGCCTGTCCGTGCTGGTCTCTGGTTTTCAAGCTGGCAACTGGGCTGCTTGGCGGCCGGCATCTCCATCTTCTGGAGGTACGCTGACAACGTCCTTTTGTCGACCCTCGGACTTGTCTGTGGCTCGATCCTTAGTCGAGTAGGACTATGGGGGTTTGACCTGTCGGCTCAGATCATAATTCAGGAGGTCAGTTCAGTCCTTGGATGGGCGAGACTGTACACAGATTGCTGACTCTGGTGTGATATAGGAGGTTGAAGCAGAGAACAGGGGAGCCTTTTCTGCCGTGGAAGCCAGCTGGCAGAACCTGTTTGAAATGTGCTCGTACACGTCGACAATCATCTTCTCGTCCCCTAGCGAGTTCCACAACCCGACTGCACTCAGCGTCGCAGCAGTCTTTTGCGCCTGGGCATTGTACAGCCGGTTCGTGAGGAGGAGACGCGGTCATCTCATCCACTGGCCGGCATGCATCTCTCCGGAGAAGCCACAAGCCTCGATAGACGGCTTGTTTGAGCCAATGCCGCGGAGACGACGCGAGGGGATTTGAGGGAAACTCCTGGTATCATGTCTTCCGTGACAGACACAGCAGCAAGCTATCCAGGATACACCCCCCTGGAAGTCATGGCACGAGACGCGCTGGGGGTCACCTGGAATCGGGAGGTGGTGCAACGAAGCTGCGATGCTTTGGGATTCTGTGGCGCGGAAGTCATCCACGTTTATTTCCGTGTCTCGGGCGGCAACTGTTGTCTTGGATGCAGGTGTGCACGACATGGTCCCGTGGATCGAGGAGCGAGCTGTGTAGATGCCGCAGGCTGGGTCGCATCGGAGGACACGGCATCACGAACGGCGGTCTGGATGCAACAGTATGGGCTTGGTTGACTTTCAACAGCCGTTGGAGGGTCAGGTGCAGCATTTGAAGCGTTGCATTCTAGAAGCGTGATGGAGAGCTTGGATGAGACATACATGAGCACAAGCGCCTCGAGTTCGTTCACCTCTTTCAAGCTTGCTACCTTGATAGAAGAGAAATGCGAACTTGAAAAGCGGGACAAAAGTCTCAATCGTACACCCTTTCGGGCCCAAAGTGACTGGTCATGCCTCTCTTGGTGTTGAAGTTGGTTGGCTCAGACGTCCACACCCACAGCTGGCTGGGGGATGGATGAGTGCATATGCACGATGGCGTTGCCTTACATAAGGCGGGCACAACCTTGTTGGCGGGCTCTCGGCGGTTTTTAGGCCAGGGCCCGGCAGAGCTGTGCTGGGGTTAGCGCCTGACCTAGCGGGCTCTGGGTGTCATTTCCCCTGTAGCGTAGTGGGCTCTGCAGAGAGGGCGACGGAGCTAGCGGTGGGCGGACATAAAAAGATGAGAAGACGGTGCTCTCTGATGAGCTGCAAGCTGCGTGCTAGATGTATTATTGGGAAAACAAGAGTAAAATAGTACAGTACCTAGGTACCTACCTACCTATAGGTACCTACGTTGGATTCAGTCACCATCATTTTTAGACTCCATTTCATATCGTATGTGAATAGTGATACCAGGTAAGAGTCCTCGACTTGTGCTACAGTGATTTTCTTCCACCACACAATGGAAGGGGACTCGGTAGGTAGGCAGGTACGTAGCGTAGCAGCAGCAGCAGCCATCCACGGTCCTGGATGCAGCCTGAATAATCCTGCTGATCCACACCCACTGTCACTGTTTAGCAGCCAAGGCAAAAGACATGCATCATATTTTTTCCCCAGATCTCAGCCTGGTTGTCCATCACATGCGCTGCTAAACCCCCATCCTCAATCCCTTCTCTCTTATCTTCCATCATTTCCTCTCCTTCTCCATCTGCGCTGCCCAGCTCGTTCTGCATGCGCTGTCGCCCTCTGTCGCGACGGATCCCGACCCTGCCACCAACGAGACCCTTGGCCCTGCGCCCCGTCTGCGGCCCAGGCCGAACATCTCGACTCCCCGTCCCCTTTCGAGTCCTCGAATCCCGCCCTCAGTGCCGTGCTTTTACTCGCGGCCGCCGTCTCGTCTCCCGTCGCGATCCCAAGAGGCCTTTCGTCATGAACGGCGCCTCGGCCTCGGCAAGGGCCAAGAGGAAGGCCCCGGGTTCGCCCGACCAGGTCCCCCCGGCCAAGAGAGCAGTCAACGGCAAGCTCTCGCCTGATGACAACACACCCGATCTTGTTGAATTCGACGACCAGTCCGACTTGACCGACGACCTTCATCCGCACGCCGCCATGTATATCGGAACACCAGGGAGCCTCGGTGAATGGCAGGACACCATCCAGAAGGTGGTTCGCAACGTCGTCTCCATTCGCTTCTGCCAGACCTGCTCGTTCGACACCGACCCTTCCTTGACTAGCGAGGCGACAGGATATGTTGTTGACTCTGAGCGAGGGTGCGTGGCGCATTGTTATCATGACGCGACAAGGACGATGCTGACATCTGCTCTTTAGATACATCTTGACCAACCGCCATGTCGTCGGCGCTGGTCCCTTCTGGGGCCACCTTGTCTTCGACAACCACGAGGAGGTCGACTGCTACCCCGTCTACCGCGACCCTGTCCACGACTTTGGCATCCTACGATACGATCCCAAAGCGATCAAGTACATGCACGTCGATGGCCTAGAATTGCGACCAGATCTCGCCAAAGGTAGGCTGTGGCAAGAAAACCTCGGTCACGAGACACCGCTGACGTGCATCCATAGTTGGCACTGAGATTCGAGTTGTTGGTAACGATGCTGGAGAAAAGCTCAGTATCCTGTCAGGCGTCATCAGCCGTCTCGATCGAAACGCCCCCGAATACGGCGATGGTTATAGCGATTTCAACACGTGTTACTACCAGGCCAATGCCGCCGCCAGTGGAGGAAGTTCAGGCAGTCCGGTCGTCAACAAGGACGGCAACGCGGTCGCCCTGCAGGCTGGCGGTCGATCCGATGGAGCCTCCACCGATTACTTCCTGCCCTTGGACAGACCTTTGCGGGCGCTCCAGTGTATCCAAGCTGGGAAGCCCGTCAGCCGTGGAGATATCCAGTGCCAGTTCCTCCTCAAGCCCTTCGACGAGTGCCGCAGGTTGGGTCTGAGCCCCGAGTGGGAGGCAGCGATACGCAAGGAGTTTCCCACCGTGACCAACATGCTCGTGGCCGAGATCGTCCTCCCCCAGGGCCCCTCGGATGGCAAGATTGAGGAGGGTGATGTTCTCATCAAGGTCAACGGCGAGCTCATCAGCCAGTTTATCCGATTGGATGATCTCTTGGATTCCAACGTTGGCGAGACCATCAAGCTGCATCTTCAGCGCGGTGGGCAGGATGTGGAGGTTGAGATTCAGGTTGGCGATCTTCACAGCATCACCCCTGACCGGTTCGTCTCTGTTGCGGGTGCCAGCTTCCATGATCTCTCTTACCAGCAGGCTCGGCTCTACGCTGTCGCCGTCCAGGGCGTATTCATCTGCGAGTCTGCCGGATCATTCCGGTTTGACAATGCTGATAATGGCTGGATCGTTCAGACTGTTGATCACAAGAAGGTGCCGGATCTAAAGACATTCATCGACGTGATGAAGGCGATTCCTGACCGGGCCAGGGTTGTGGTGACCTACAAGCACCTGCGTGACCTGCACACGCTCAACACGACTGTTGTCTACATCGACCGCCACTGGGCCTCCAAGATGAAGCTGGCAGTTCGAAACGATGTGTCAGGCGTATGGGACTTCACCGACCTGGGAGACCCCCTTCCTCCTGTGCCCCCTGCCCGTCGATCAGCCTCCTTCATCGAGCTGGATCACATGCCTCATACGGGTATCGCAGATCTTATCCGCAGCTTTGTGCACATCAACTGCACCATGCCTGTGAAGCTCGATGGCTTCCCCAAGAATCGGCGCTGGGGTATGGGCCTGGTCATCGATGCTGAGAAGGGCCTGGTCTTGATTTCCAGAGCCATTGTCCCCTACGACCTCTGCGACATTACCGTGACCATCGCCGACTCCATCATCGTGGACGGCAAGGTGGTCTTCCTCCATCCTCTCCAGAACTACGCCATTATTCAGTACGATACTTCGCTGGTTGACGCACCCGTCAAGAGCGCGCGACTGAGCAATGAAGTCCTCACCCAGGGCGCCAAGACCTACTTCCTTGGCTACAACCGGATTGGCCGTGTTGTGCATGGATCTACCAACGTCACCGAGATCACGGCAGTAGCCATCCCTGCCAACTCGGGCGCTCCCCGATACCGTGCCGTCAACGTTGATGCCATTACGATTGACAGCAACCTGGGCTCATCGTGTAACAGTGGTGTACTCGTGGCCCCTGACGGCACCGTCCAGGCTCTATGGCTGTCGTATCTCGGTGAGCGGTCACAGTGCTCTCAACGAGATGAGGAGTACTACCTTGGTCTAGGCACCAAGACCCTCCTTCCTGTTGTGGAGTCGATCCAGAAGGGCATCACCCCCCAGCTTCGCGTTCTCTCAGTCGAGTTTAGGTCGATTCAGATGTCGCAGGCATCCGTCATGGGCGTGTCCAACGAATGGATCAAGAAGGTGACCCAGGCCAACCGATCTCACCACCAGCTGTTCATGGTCAGCAAGCGCGCCTTTGAGCGTATCAACCACCCAGTTTCGCTGCTGGAGGGAGACATTATTTTGACCCTGAACGGCAAGATGTGCACCACCATCTCCGACTTTGATGTCATGTACTCGCACGAAGTCCTGGACGCTGTCATTGTCCGTGAGTGCGAGGAGATGAATCTCCAGCTGCCTACCGTCGCGGCGGATGACGTGGAGACGGACCATGCGGTCTCATTCTGCGGTGCCATCCTGCACAGGCCTCACCAGGCTGTTCGACAGCAAATCAGTAAGCTGCACAGTGAGGTCTACGTATCAAGTAGGATCCGCGGCTCGCCGGCCTATCAGTACGGTCTTGCGCCGACCAACTTTATCACTCATGTCAATGGCACCTCGACACCCGACCTGGACTCGTTTATCGCGGCGACCCGGGAGATCCCCGACAACACCTGTAAGTTGACTCTCGATGGACTAACAAGGAAGAGCAAGCTGACAAGGGCATAGACTTCCGACTCAAGGCAGTCACGTTTGACTGCGTGCCGTGGGTGATTACAATGAAGAAGAACGACCACTACTTTCCGACGATGGAGTGGATCAAGGACGACAAGGAGGCGTGCGGATGGCGGCGAGTGACATATGAAGGCAAGCAGGTCTTCTCAGGCGAGGCAGTTGACGGCGTGGCCCCAGTTGCAGAGGACGCCGACATGGAGTAGAAGGATGCGGGTCCCAGCGACGACTGCAAATCCCCGACAGAGAGGGAGTGTACCAACTACGACGCCATTTTTTGAAATATTTGCTAAAGGAGCAGCGGATGTGCCAGCATGGAAGCAAGCAATTCGCGGCTGTGGGGACGGGACATGGCGTTTTATGGCGATGAAGGACCTCAGTTTCGAGGTTATCTGGAGCTGTGCGACAGCCCCTGGGACGGACAGGCGGGCAGGCGGGCAGGTTATATCATGGCTCTGTGTAACTGGGCACGGCGAGACAGACCTGTACAATTTGGGATGGGCTTGGCTAGCCACCTAGGTAGGGAGGGCGTGGAAACCAGTTAACAAACAGACTTGCTCCAACAAAGATAGACTGACTGGGCAGGCTCCCCATGTTCCGGGGTATTTAATAATTACAGAAGAAGCCGTGATTTGTAACATGTCAGCTGCATTGAGACGCGTCACCTTGTTTGTCTTCAAGTCCAGAGTATCCATGTATAGGTAATGAGGCTGCCTGGGACAGTCCGTGAATGTCGATAATGGATCCATGCCGGATGAAGCTGTGGTGGGGCCGAGGCGGCGGGAATGAGCTCATAGGTGCCCCGTCGCTGGAGCCTGCCAGTGCTAAAGAGGTTGGTTAGGTTGGGCTGTTGGTGCTGTGTAAGTTCCAGGCTCCAGTTCCGTCTGTCTTGCCTTCCATGTCTTTTCCCCCTCCACACTCTCTAACGCGCTCTGCTTTATACCCGCCCCTACCTACCTACGCTACATACATCCCCTCCCTCTCCTGTAACCCAATCTCTCCCCGGTTTCTCTACTCTCAAGTTCTCTCCTATTCGTTCATCATGGCGCCTGGTGCCTCTTTGCTGGTGAGTTCCTCTCCCCTCAGCCACCCCGCTCCACATGGACGCTTGCTTCCCCGCCATGGATGTCATGATGCGCCAGCCGCCCAACGACGTAGCAGCTGCTGATGTTGACGCCCCCCGTCGCAGACCAAGCTCAAGGTCCAGCTCAAGCTCACCATCGCGCGCCTCCGCATGGTCCAGCAGCGGGATGAGCAGCTCGGCAAGACCCAGCGGAGGGCCATGGCCCAGCTCCTCGAGGCCGGCAAGATCGACTCGGCCCGCATCCGCGTCGAGAACATCATCCGATCCGACATCACCAGTGAGCTACACGAGATGCTGGAGCTGTACTGCGAACTGCTGCTCGCGCGCGCGGGGCTCTTGGAGGGGCACACGGTCGACCCGGGGCTGGAGGAGGCCGTCCAGAGCCTGATCTACGCGGCGCCCAAGACGGAGATTAAAGAGCTCGGGACGGTGAGGACGCTTCTGGCCGAGAAGTACGGCAAGGAGTATATCCTGTCGGCCACGGAGAACACGGAGGGCAAGGTCAACGACAAGGTGGTCAAGAAGCTGAGCGTGACGCCTCCGCGGGAGGAGCTCGTAGCCGGGTACCTGGAGGAGATTGCCAAGGCTTACGGCGTCGACTGGCCCAAGCGGGAGACTGTCTCGCCACCCCCAGAGCTCCTCGACGACGACGACGACGAAGAAGAAGCAGCGGACGACGACGACAAGCCCTCTGGCGGACAGAAGCAAAGGGTTCTTGAGGCGCCCTTGACAGCGGAACCCAAGGACCCGGTCCAAAACACGCCGGTGAAGAAGCTCAGTGGTAGGGGACCTACCAGTCCGCTGACGGTGACGCCGCCGCGGATGACGACGGATAACGTGCACCCCAAGGTTACGCTGGGGTCTTTAGAGCTGAAACCGAGCAAGAAGGCCGAGGCGGCGTCGTGGAAGGAGCCTGAGGGATCGATCCCGGATCTCGGAGACCTGGAGAGGAGGTTTGCGGCGTTGAAGAAGCGGTAGCGCGGGCGGGTTGTTTCCTGACATCCATGTTTATATGACCCCCGGAGTTTGTTTTGCAGAGATTATTGATTCCTTTCCAAGTTGAGTCCTGTTTGATCCGCAGTTTTGAGCCGTCTAGCGTCAAGCTTGAGTGTGTCTAGGCTTCGTCTGAGTGAGGAACCACTGAACCAGATGATTAGGGATTCCATGGTAATAGTGACACCTGAGGCGTGAACACATTTTCCAATCAACTTGAACATATACGGCTGATCTAGTAGCAAAGTCACAAAGTTGGTGGCGCGTATGTACGAGATATGCTAGATACGGAGAGACAATGTCCTAGTGCTAGCCATGACACCTCAATGGAAAACGATACTCGAAAAGCCGTCTGTGATAAAGTGGTAGGCAACCAGTGACGTGGATGACTGGCATAATTCAGTAACCAGGGATTGCACTTCTGCCTATTCAGTGCCGACTTTGCGACGTGCTTGACAGTGAAACTATAGAAAGAACTCTCCAATCTGATTACTTATTGATTAGAACGCCCTAAGTACCCAGATAAACCCAATATCATGATGTCGAATCTCGTGTATCTCGACAGAATGGTGATAAAAGCAAGGGGCTTGCTATAGATAAACAGCCATGATGGTTGATATGCCCAAGCACAGGGAATAACAATGACAAGGTTATACACTCAGAATCCAACATACCCATAGTTATGGGACAAGAGTAGGTATAGACCGTGAAAACGACAATGACGCAAGCAAGAAACAAGAGTCACCCACGATACTCCCCCGCACTGAATGCTGCAGCTGGAAGCATAGCAAGTCAATATCCGATTGTGAATTTGCCCCGTTTGGGCAGTTAACCCTCTTTTGGATTGCTGCCAGTGATGGCCGGCTGGCAAAGTCTCTGATGGCGGATCGTCGTCCGCTCACTTGACAGACAGCATATCAGTGAGCGCTGCCCCTCACATCTGAAAAGAGATTGAAGACAAGATGAAAATGGAATAATTTCCATTTCGGGACTTTATCGTTATATATATAAAGGGACCATTCAACAGCTCGCTTGAGCCCAGCACACTGCCTTCTTCGTCAACTTCCAACAAGCTGCAGTCATCAGAGAGTGCAGTCTGAGAAACCGACATTCCAAAGTTTCTTCTTACCTCCTCTTTGACATCTTATATACATCTCCGAACCAGCATCGTCGTCTTCCTCACACCATTTACGTTCTTTTTCCACGCGTTATATATACGCGGTTCAACCATCCTCCATGCTCACCACCACCTCCCTCTCCAGACAATCATCGACAACCACCATGGACTCGAAAAAAGACTGCACCGCCAAGTCCAGTCTTGAGAAGACTGAAGAGAAAGGTCGAGATGCTGGCAGAGAACCAGCTTGGTGCGAACATTGGGAGGACTCTGATTCGAGATGGCCGATGCAGGTCAAGGTGAGTTGGCCGACTTCACTTTTACGTTCTAGTACTAACCATACCAAGAGTTCAGACAATTATGGCAGCACTGGAAGGGTCAGGAAGCGGGAGGAATTCGAAGATGGGGAAGAAGAGAAGGCCCGGCTGGCCTGGGCCTTGAAGAACTGGCCCACGAGAGACATCCCGATCCCAAGCATCGAAGCGCCAGACGAGCAACTGGACGAGCAACAAGACGAGCCTCTCCCAAAAAGGCGAAATTCCAGCCTGGTTCACAGGCTCGAGGTCCTCATGCACTACCTCGAGAACAGCACACCAGATCTCCGATCCCCGAATCTGCACCCGACCCTGAGCCCACTCTCGGACCTCGACGACGATTCACCTCCCAGCCTTGGGACCGACGACTTATTTAGCTCGAGTTCGTTGATCGAGACCACTATCGAGCGGGACGACAATGGGGAGGCTCTCGACTGCGGCGTGGAAGCTGAACCAGATCCAGCGCGTTGATTCAGGGGAAGAAGATGTGTTATCCATGAGGGG
>JABFEX010000038.1:0-17115 GCA_013623515.1 Fusarium illudens
GCTCCCACTTGACTTTTTGTTGGTTAGATGGCATGCCTCCGAGGCCGAGCACGACGTCGACGGGTGCAGACGGTGAGTATACATGGCGATATATGTTATAGGTAGGTACACTACACAAGGACCACGAGTCAATAATCACACACCAAACGGCCCAGGTTCCCTTGCAAGATGTCCCATGCCGAGCCCTCGAACTCATCTGCCAGACTACTATCCGAAGATGAACAAGAGTTCATCCGTGCTACCGGTCCCCGACTCCCCGTCATCCCATGCACACGTGGCTCAGGCACGGGCTGCAGGAACTGCATACCACAAGTGGAATACCTCGCTTCAAAGATTGGTTGACAAACCCCCCTGCATGAGCAGGACTGTGGCGAACCAACAGATGATTTAGCCCCTCCCCTGCATGTCGTCGGCTCTTCTGCCATGTCGACAACGCCTGCGTGATTCCCAACCAACAACCACCACCCTTACCTGAATGCCGAGCAAGCCGAGTTATATAACCAGGCGAGACTCATACTTGGCAAAAGTTTACCAATTTTTTGCGTAAAATAAGCCGAACTATGGCTCGTGTTTGTGGGAAAACAAAACTGTCGGCTCACAATGGCCGAGTGGTGGTGAGTTGAGTTCAGAGCTCAGCTGAAAGACAGGGGTTCACCATGCCCAAGTTCGGATCTGATTCCGCTCGGACGGGAACAGGCGCTGAAATAGCAGTTATTAGAGACAGCGGCTCTAGCAGCCCAAAAGGAGTCCACCGAGTCAGGCACCTCCTCGCTCTGCCTCGTACTGGGTAGATTGGTCCCCCGGGGACAGACAATGTATAAGTTCGCCAGCTGGTCGAGGCAGCCAGCTGTCTCTATGCGAGGCGAGGCCTTCCGCATTGCTGATCATATCCCGAATCTGATGTTGATGGCGCGATAACCCCATCCATGAGGACCCTCGTGGTTCTTGGCCCTCCCTCCCCTGATCTGACCCGTGACGCCATGGTTCCTGACAGGACAGGACCCGGTGCCACGGTATAAATAGCAAGAGGGTGGATTGCCCTGGCCGGGGGACCTGAGGGTCCCCCAGGGATTGATGAATGTCACCATCGCCCTCCGGACGGAAACCTGACGTTTGCCCTCTTAATCTTTTCCTCCCGGTTCCATCGTCCGTTCGATTTCCACTCGGTGCGTGCGTGCACTTTTAGAGTTTCGACAAACCCGAAGAGAAAGAGGAAAAAAAAAACATGGGCGGCATCGACGCGGAGGAGAGAGGCACTCGTCTTCTCGCAGCCTGCTGGGCTCTGGCGGCCGCGAGCGCAGTGCTCCTCTTCCTGAGGATATACTGCAAGCTCTGGCGAGGCAGAGGTCTGTGGTGGGACGACCACTTGCTGATGATATCTTGGGTACGCTTCGGGCCGAAATTGTTTTCACTGTCAAATCTCCCCTAATTAACGATCTTTCTTCTCCAGGTCTCACTGGCGATCGCCGTGTCGATCAATACCTATCTCGTCTCCCTGGGCTTCGGCCGTCACATGTGGACCATCAGCGACGAGAACAAGAAAACCATCAACCTCTTCACCATCCTCGTCGCGACCTTTGGCATCATAGCCACAACCACCAGCAAGACGTCGTTTGCCGTGACGCTGTACCGCATCGCCACAAACTCGTGGATGAAGCACTTCCTCGTCTTTGTCATCGTCACCATCAACGTGTCCATGAACCTCGTGTGGATCTTTGGCTTTGCCAAGTGCACCCCTTTGGAAAAGGTGTGGGATAGCAAGGTGCCCGGGACGTGCTGGAACAAATCCAAGCTGCTCAAGTACCAATTGTTTGCATCTTGTGAGAAGAATAGGAAAGATTCTGGGATTTCAATCAGCTAATCAACCATCCCAGATTACTCTGCCATTCTCGACTTTGTCCTCGCTTTCCTTCCCTGGCCTATTCTCATGGGCATGTCGATGCGACGCCGCGAGAGACTCGGTGTCGCTGTAGCAATGAGCCTGGGTGCCATGTAAGATATACCCTCAGAACTGCATTGCGCTGACATGTCACTAACACTCGAGTAGTGCCGGAATCACCGCTATCGTCAAGGCAGTGCTGGTGGTCAGCATGACGAGCACCGATATCACCTACGACCGTGTTGACCTCACCATCTGGACCCTTACGGAGCCCGCAGCCTCTATCATGGCAGTGTGCATTCCTGTTCTGTAAGTACCACTTCTCTACTTTGCACATCCGGTACAAATGACTGATCCAAAATAGGAGGATGCTATACCGCGAGCTCAAGTCAAGCCACAGGTCAAACACAAACCCCCACGACGCAACAAACGCAACAAACGTAGCAGGCACAAACGCCAGATCCAAACGATACGGCCCCCATTCCAAGTACGGCCGCAACTCGGTCGTCATCATGTCAGCCGCGGGGTGGCAAGAGTCCCAAGAAGCACTGCAAGACCCCGAGAGCGCCCAGACCAGCCGAGCCAGGACGTCTCCGAGCTCGAGCGGCGTCATGAAGACGGAAGAGGTGAGGGTGCATCATGAGCGGTTGAGCACGTTTAGCGACGAGAATTCCATAGAGCTCAAGCCTATGGGACAGATGCCTCCAGGCTATAATGGGAGGGGACCGAATGGGAATGCTCCCTCTTTTTAATTAGGTATACATAATTACTAACCATCCATTATCACGAGTCACGATAGAATACTTTTAAAACCATATTAATATTCTTCTTCTTTTATCCTATTTCGTGACAGAATGTGATCTTCCTCAGCCTCTTCCTTTGGTTCTTGGGGCAATGTAAATTATGTGAGCAACAATTACTTTTTAAACGCCGTGCAGGACTCGACCTCTTCTCATCGACTTGCTCGAATGCGAATATGACCATTTACAGCTCGTGCCCAGCCCGATACGCCAAGAACAATATTACTACTATTGGAGCAAGACTAGCGAGGCAAGCATGGCATGGGGCGGCTTCGCATATTGTGACACAGAGTGCAAAATCCCATGAGCAACTTATAGTGACAAGACGTTCAGAATCGGGAAACACGATGAGCATCACAGCATGAATTCTAATATCGACTGATGAGGACCCAGGTATCCGTATTCTGCAAGCAAAGGTCGACACAGCCTCATTAAGGCCTTGTAAACGTGTTGATGAGTCGATGACGGGTGATGGATGCGAATCAGTCAACCGCAAGATAAAAAGGCTGTAATGAATCTAAACTGGCCTAACCTATTTTTCTCTTCCTTTTTTTCCGGTCACGTATTTATCCCTAATTAACCTAGAGATTCCAGTGTGGTGCTGGGTCCTTGGCTGATGTTGTTTTATTATTCCCTTAACCTAGAGCTGTGAGGAGCAGAGACATTTTATCCCTGCTAAGTAAGCAAGGGCGCTCTTTAAACGATGAAACAACCCAGGAATCGACTCGACATTTCTCAGATGGTCCAAGTCCTGGAACGGACCACACTGAGGTAAGTGGCGTCCTGGATATAATTTGGTCTCCTTGGTCAGTGCCCCTAGGTACTACCTAGATGGCGGGTTGTTGTCCTGGCAGCTGAGGCGCTAACGACCCTGGAGAAGCGCCTCAGCCGCGCCTGCGCAGGGTTGTTAAAGCAGATGCAAACGGCTGAACCCTTGTCTTGGCCTTTGAGGCTGGCTGGCCAGGTCCGTGGTCAGCTCCTCCAAAACATGGATCCAGATCGCAAGATCGCAAGGTGTCACCCCATGACGTCATATTGCCGTTTCCGACATCGACACTATATTACATAACAAAGAACATTACAAAGAACAAAGCCAGATCCCGTGATTTCGCGTGCTTGTTGAAATCTCTTTGAAATCTCAGGGCATCAAATGATTATCATGATCTACCGGGCTCTTCCTCTGCCCGGATCCCACGGAGCCCTGGACAGCCCGGCCATCCCGACGTAATCGCCAGCCACTGGCGACGCTCGAGTCGCGCTCCGGACCCCTACCACACCGAGACTCCGACCACAGGGAAACGGGCACTTGTGCCGGATGTGACGTAGGTGGCCCACTCGGTCGTGAACCGGCATCTCTGGTGACGCCCATCTCCAGGAAATAATTGAATCTATGGCTGATCAAGCAGGGTAGTCACCAGCTAGAGCGTGCCAGCGGCTCAGGTTGTGACGACCTGACTAATTCCGTGGCTGCAAGTTTTTTTGACCTTGGACCACGGGCTAGACCAACCCTTATTATCACCACCACCATTCTTCTCTCCTCTTCCTCTTCCTTTCTTGCCATGCATTACGGATACTGGGTATGGCTTCGCATCATCAGCCTGGGCCCTCGGGCCATCTGCAGGTAGCAGCAGCATCAAATCTCCGCCGCACACCGAGCCCATCACCATCACGAGTATCCATCAACCCTTCCACGCCCGGAAGCCCAGCGCCCGTCGACGAGTCCGCCCCCGACTACTTCAACCCGCTGAGCCAGGCTCCCTCGGCGCAATCCCAAACATCTCTATCCTCTTTTCCACGACTTCCCTCGCAGACATCTCTTTCTGCCTTTCCCGATGTCCCTCCTCCACCACCAAGACGACCTCGCGTCGACCAGGCTCGACTTCCGAGCATCCGGTTGCGGCGGACTTCCAATGGATCCCTCTACTCCGACGGTGGCTTCTCGAGTGAATTCGACCCGAACCGTCCTCGTAGCATCTCCCAACCTGAGCGGGCACGAGTTTCCGATGCTCCCGCCCTCGCCCGACATTCGCGGCGGGTGCCTCAAGTCGCTATGCCTCGACTGACAGAAGAGGGAGCCCGTCCGAGTCTCGCGGAGTTGGGGATGGATGGACCTACAAGTCCCATAACCCCGATCGTATCACTTCCCGACCAGACTCGACCGCGGGAATCGGATGTGGATATGACCAGGTTGCAACGGGCAAGGAAGATGAGTCGGATGTTCTGGCCAGGACATCGAAAGCAGGGGGACCAGCAGCAACTCATGCGGCCTCAAACCGCCGAGGAGGAAGAATACGCCCAAGAGCTGGTGGACTGGCTTGACGTCATTGGTGAGTCTATCGATATCATTGCGTCTCGCTGGACCTTGACTAACCATACCAGACCCCGAGGTTCAGACCCTCTCCACATTGACCAACGTCCAAAACTCGCTCTTTGTCCCCGATCTTGGCAACTGGGTCAACCGACGACCTACCTACGCCCTGTCACGACACGAGCCCGAACAAGACTGGGCAAGGGAAGCTATCGCCGAAGAACGACGCCGCGAAGCCCGTAAAGCCCGTGAAGCCGCACAGGAAGCCGCCGAGTCGATACCAGAGCACCCGCCCATGCAGCGAAGCAGCACCATCACGTCACGTTTGACCGACTCCCACTACGCCGCGCTTCCCCATGGAACAACCCTGGAAGGATGGACCCCTGGCGAAAAAGCAGAGTTGGACGACCATGTCCGACATATGCTGCACTCGAGACGCGCCAGGTTCAAGCGAAGCCTCAAGGGCTTTGGACAGTACGTCAAGAGACCTCTGGGTTTCTTCGTCACCCTCTACGCCACTCTCATCACCCTCTTCGGCCTGGCCTGGGTCCTCTTCCTCATCGGCTGGATCTACGTAGGCGAGGAGCAAGTCTACGCCATCCACATCATCGACAGCGTCCTGGTTGCCCTGTTCGCCGTCATGGGTGACGGTCTGGCACCCTTCCGTATTGTCGACACTTACCACATGATCTTTATCGCCCGCTACTCTGGCATGATCCGGAGAGCAGAGAAGGGCAAGAAGCCCAGGGCCAAGCTACAAAAGAAGCGCGTTCCGCCAGAAGTCCAGAACGGCCCTGAATGTGATACCAATGGGCGTATCACGGGCTACCAAGCTAGGATGCTACTGGAAGCCGAAGCTTACGACCCCGAAAACGACCGACAAGACGGTAGCATGAACAACCTCGATAGCAACAAGGAGAGCAACCAGACGATCGATCTAGAGAATGCAAGGTCGCCCAACCCCGAGTCGGACATGCCGGCCCTGACGTTTGCGCAGCTCAAGAGCCTGCAGCATCACCAGAAGAAGCTGGCAAAGTCGCACAGTTTCTACAAGCCCCAAGAAACATTCACACATCACGCCTTTCCCCTGAGCTACCTCATGGCTATTGTCATCCTCCTGGACTGCCATTCGTGCCTTCAGATCTCGCTGGGTGCTTGCACCTGGGGCATCGACTACCACACACGGCCGTTTGCGCTGACGACGGTGATTCTCTGCGTCAGTATCACCTGCAATATCACTGCGGGCCTCCTCATCAGCAGAGGCGACCGCAAGACTCGAAAGAAGGACGTATGGGAGCTGCTGAACCGACAGGAGCTCACCGAGGACGCCATGAAGCACATGGAGGAGAAGAAGAAGAAGGAACAGGAGAAGGAGGAGCGGGGGAGTAGATCATCAGACAAGGATGACAAGGAAGAGTCGAGCGGGAGGACTTCGAGGGAGTTTAGAAAGCTAGTCAAGTTGCCAAGCTGAAGCAGGAGTACACAAAAGGGGGTCTGCGATGATACATGAGGATACATGTGGATATGATGATGACGGTTTAGCATAATTCATAATGAATACAGTAACATGTGTACAAGGATAAGCCCCCCTACCAGCTTGAGGCTATACGTAGTACACCTCCATCATCTATCTCCCTTGGCATTCCTCAAATGCCAAAACCCCAATATCGGTAAAACTCTCAGGGTCCCAACTCGTCCGCTCCTTCAGCCACCCAACAAAGTTTAGCGCGTCGGTGCCGTCCCCCCGACAGTCGGTCCACTCATCATGGCCATCAAACGCCGTAACCTCGATGAACCTCTGCCCGTTTGCCCAGAACTGCCGCGCGGCGGGTCGCGGGTTCGCCCTCTTGAGCCCGTAGTCTATCAGCCAGACGTTTCTGATGTGCCGGAGGCGTCCGTGGGCGAGGAGGAACTCGATGCGGCGGATCATGGGGTGTGACGATGGCGTGGGGGTGGGGCCATCCTTGTCGTCTTGAAAGCCGTGTTGGCGGGGACGGTTGATTACCTCGCCGCGCGGGAGTTCAAACGCGACGTGTCTGAGATGCGGCTTGCCATGCCGGGGGAAGATGGCCGTGTGCTGTAGCCTGATCTTGTCTAGTGTATCCCAGTCGTAGGGCTGAAGACAAAACAGGTCGTTCTTGGGCCAGACTATCATCTCCTGTTCGTGTCCGTCCGACACAAACCTTGCTGTCCGCGGTCCATCATACAGCTTGGCCATGTCGGCTGTCTCATCCGAGCTGACGTAGTTGCACGCTCGACAACCAGCACATGCCTCGGAGCACATGGTCATAACCGAAGCCTTCAAAATCGCAGCCCTCGAGTCACTGCACGCTGTCCAAAGTCCACGATCCAAAAGATACATGGAGGGATTCCCATCTGTCCACGAAAACCCTCCATCTTTACGTCTCGGCGCAGCGAGACACGACCTGCTGCTGGGTCCTTTGAGCTTGTGCTCTGCAAGGGCCGCGGATTCTTGCTTGTTTCTGCTGTTGAAGACGGTGAAGAAGTGGACCTCGCGCTTCTCGGTTCGGAAGTTGGCGGCTTTTTGCCAGATTACGTCGCGTATCTCTTGGGGGAGACGGGGGAAGGGGTGGAAGGAGGTGGTCATGGTGTTGCTGGTAGTAGCTCAAAGTCAGGGGTGGGGTCAGGTTGGGGATCCAAAATAATGCACAACTTATGTAATAATATACACGCAAATAGTGTGCGATTGTTTATGTCAGCATTTTGGAGCAGAACAGGCACAGGCACACCACCTTTTCGTAACTACCTATCTACCACCATCACAGAGGCACAATAGATCATTACAAACAGAATTAATCCGGAGTTTAAAATGACATGAATCTCGGGCTAAACTAGCCCCGAGTGCCCGCTCTTTCTTTACTTCTTGCATGCCTGGAGCGTATCAGCTACCTTGTAAGCCATGGCCTTCTCCATCAACGTCCCCTCTTGACTGTAGTACCCCTTCATGTACTTGACCGTGTTCTTGTACGTGTTGCTCGTCGGATCAGCCAAGTCCGGGTTCGCCATGACAGTAGCCTCCCAATCGACCCTCTTCCACTTCTGCTTGGTGTACTTGTCCTCGCGCTCCACTATCTTGATGATGGCATCGTCGTACCTTCTCATGCGCTCCGCAAACGAGCCCTCCGTCTTTGAAGACAGGTACAGGCGCAGTCCCCCCATGGCCTCTAGGACATTGGTCCAATACCGCTTCACGCCGATGTTCTGCTTCTGGGCGCGCTGGTAGTTGCGGTCGTTGATGATGGCCAGGTCGTCAAAGAGGCGAATCGCGTTGCTCTGCCCGCGGATGACCCTTGGAAGCCGACCTTGGACCATTTCCTTGACATCCATCAAGCCGTCGACCATGGCCTTGACGTCGCCGGCGTAAAAGGCAAACTCCGACCCGACCTCGTAGTATGAGGGCTTCGAGCTTGAGACGCCGCTCATGATGTAGTTGACAAACTCATCCAGGGTGCACCGGCCACCTGAGAGGGAGTTGCCTTTGCACGCTGGGGCAATGTAGCCTTTTCCCTGACCCCAAACCTTGACGTCGAGGTCATAGGCCGTGTAGTAGTAGAGGAGTGTTGCCGCATCAACCTCGTCGATGGCGGCTAGGCATGACCGCACGAGGACGGCCAGCATGCCGACGAAAAAGCCAAGGTGTTTCATCATGTAGATGGGGATGAATGGGATATGCTGCTGATACCAGAGACACTTGTATCGAGGAAAGGAAAGGAGGAACTGGCAAGACGAGATCCCGTGGATACTCGAGTGACCATCAAAGAAGGGAGGAACTGGTAGGATGAGGGAGACCTCGTGGATGAGTGACAGACAAGAGGGGAGGGAATAGGACGTACTTGAGGGACTTGTGGCCATCTCCTTTCTCGAGACCGAGGTCGATTCATGAGCGAGGGATGGGTGCGAACAACATTGTCCTCGTAGAGTGAGGCATTAGCCCCCGCTATCGCATGATGATAAAGTCGTACGGGATGGCCGAAAGGAATGCTGGACAACAGATCGGCCGTGAACTATCCATAGGGAGCAGGTGTCTAGCCCCTTGCCATCTTGATGCTCCCACAGGAAGAAGATGCAGGTCCGGTGATGGAAACTTTCCCTTGGCACACGGAGCAAAGGGTCCTTTGCTGGCAAGATTCCACTAGCACTTGAGGGATTTCTTTGTTTCAGATCGAGGACCTGACCTCTCATCGCCTCTGATCTTAGAACCAACAACATCAGGTCATTCTAGGAACTGATCCAGGTTGGGTTGTGGAAGCTTTCCCTTGGCACTTTACAACAGCATAGAGTCTAGATTGGCAACAGTCCAATAAGAGTTGACCGATTTCTTTCTATCATGCCAGCCAGCTGACCTCCCATCACCTCTGATCTCAGAACCAACAACATCAGATCATTCCAGGAACCAATGCAGGTTGGGTTGTGGAAACTTTCCCTTGGCATCACGGAGAAGCAGAGCCTAAATTGGCGATTTACGGATAGAGACCCCCCTGCTCGATGCATATCCTACTCCTCTTATCATTGGTTGTCCCGTAGCAAAGACAAGGGTAGGAATCCCACCGGCTTGGGTGGACTTACTGAGCCGACATGGAGGGGGGGGCACCTTTCTTTGCCGCTAGGTAAGCGACCTCTCGCCACCTTAATCCTACCTAGAACCAACAACATCCTGCGAGGCACACTCGACAACCAACAACACGACCAACAACACATTCTAGACCCAACGATGCGGCCATGGCCCAGGCGTTTAGCGCCAAGTTACTGACGGGATTTCTTATGCCGCCGAAAAAAGCCAGGGAAGAACGTGAACATGAACATGATGATTCAGGCGAAGACAAGAGTCTAGATCAAGGGAGAAGATACACTTTGAAGATATTGACGGCGATGGTTATGCCGACTATGTCATGATCTTTGGCGGCGGCGCTGTCAAATGGGCTCGCAACACGCACAACAACGGCAAGGATAGCGACAAGAGGAACTGGGAGACGGCCAAGGCCATCGCGCCCGGCCCGGCAGGCATCCCGCCTGATACGGCGAGGGTGAAGGACATTGACGGCGACGGCAAAGCAGGTATGTGGTTTGGGCTCAGCTTAGATGCTTCGCAGACGGACGCGCATGACTAACGTACGCACGTGATGGCAGACTACCTCGTCGTCTATAATGGTGGTGCCGTCGATGCCTACTGCAATACGATAGATGAGAGCGGACGCGATTGGACCGACCTAGGCACTATTGTCCCCGGGATCGAGGGCGTTACCGGCGACATAGTTCGGTTCGCCGATATAGACGGCGACGGTCTGGCTGACTTCCTCGCCGTCAATAACGATAGAAGCATCCGCATGTGGAAGAACCTGGGCATCGTTGGCGATAAAGGCTCGAGTATATACTTTGCTGACCTCACGGGTAATGGCAAAGATAATATCATCTCGGTCGACGCTAAAGGCCGGTCTCGCGCGTAGATTAATAAGGGGTTGGGTTAGTGGGACGCTATCGGTGAGATCTCGCCAGGCTTCGACGAGGACCTCTCGAGCTCGCGCATCGAGTTTGCAGACGTCAACGGAGACAAACGAGCCGACTACTTGATCATCTATGGCGGCGGCGCCGTCAAGGCGTATCTCAATACCGGTATGCTCCTTACGAAGCGGGAGGGCTAGCGCATCTAGCACGAGGGCATCACTATCTCCCCCGGCGTCGGCGAGCTAGGCTCTAACATCCGGTTCGTAGACCTCGATGGCGACGGCTGGGATGACTTCCTAGTCCTCTACGATAGTGGCTTAATTAAGTGCTAGCTAAATAATAAGAACATGCCGCCTAGTAACGGCGAATGCATCTAGAAAGATGGCGTTGAAGTGGCTATGGGCGTTAGAGAGCCTGGCAGTAAGATCCGGTTCGTAGATCTCACGGGCGATGGCAAGGACGACTATATTGTGTAGTATGAAGGGGGCGCCGCTAAGGCCTACCGCAATATGGGCCAGATCCCTAATGGCGCAGGGCGCAAGTGGAAAGACATGGGCACTATTGCAACCGGCGTCACTCCCTAGGGACCTGTCGAATATGCCGACATCGATGGTGACGGTAAGGCTGACTACCTCATCGCCTGGAGGGGTGGTGCCGTCGACGCGTACATTAACTCGTATCACTGGCTCGACATGGACCCGGGAGGCGACGACGGCTCCGGCGGTGATACTGGTGGTGGTGGTGGTGGTGCCGGTGGTCAGGACGATGATAAGGACGAGGACGAAGACAAGGACGACGACGACGACGACGACAAGGGCGAAAAGGCACCACCTTATGACCCCGTCTCCAGTGACGACGACCGACTAGAACCGTGTGTGTACTCGCCAACGACCATGGAGGAGATCGAGAACCTCGAGTACAACAACGACCTCAAGCCTCACTGCGTGCCCAAGTACATGGTCCCCGTCCTGCACAACATGCTGAGCAACGCCAAGGTGCGCTACAAGGAGATCATCGGCTCTGGCTACGACGGCTACTTCAACCTGTATGCAGGAGAAATCGTGGGGGGTTCGGGTTTGGCCCTCTATGATTTCATGCAGGAAAATGGCGATAAATACTTCCACTGCGAGATCTGGTCCAAGTTCGCTTGCTGCATGAACTGTAAAAACCTGGAATACTCATGCGAAGCCTGCATAGAGGACTGCCCCAAGCCGTCTCCGTGGATGACAGACGGCAGGCATTACGACCTCCGCGAGATGCCCTGCCCACCCGACTATTCGGAGCGCGGCGCGGGGGACAAGTACGACTGGGAGGAAGAGTCAATCTTCTGGTCGTTCAAGGACAAGAAGCACGAGGCTGACTTCTACGAAGAGGTCGCCGGTCAGGTTGGCGTGCCCAAGGACAACATGCGCATCGAGAAGCACGCGCGCATCTACGGCGCCGACTTCCCCAATTGCTTTGGACAGGATACCAGCAAGGGGTTCGAGGATCTGGAAGAGGGGGAGTGCACGCACTTGTACTGGTGGCACGACTCACCTCAAACCCATGATTTCGAGCGCGAGAATGTCTTCAACCCGAGGGACCTCATCGAGGACACGCTGGATGACATTGATATTGACGAGCCCCTCGCGGCATATACATTCGCTACCCTCTCGGACCAGCTGGACATCGATTCGCAGGACCTGCTCGACGCCCTCATCCTGCCCATCTCCATGCTCCAGGCGGGTCTCGACCATATGGAGGTAGTGGTGGAGATGGGCAAGGAGATCGAGGCAGCGGACAAGGCGTCATTCATCACCAACCTCCTCTCCAGCGTGCTACTCGTCGTCGGCGGCGGCGGCGGCGTCATCGCCCACACGGGCATGCGCTTCCTCGGCCGGTCCCTCGTCGCATTCGCCGAGGCAGGCAACACGGGTCTGGGCCTGTACGTAGTACACGGCTGTGAGCACCCCGGAGTCGATCCCGCTCCTCATCTTCGGTCTCATCATGAGCGCCAAGAGCTTCCGCGACACGTCAAAGGTCAGAAAGGCCGCCGAGCTTAAGCGGGATATGAAGTATCAGGAGTTTGTCGACTTGAGCAAGGACGTTGCAAGGATTGAGCAGCTCGTTAGGAAGCTCAACAGGAAACCTCAGACGCCGCCCATGTGTTCGGGAGCCCTGTCGTAGGCCCGAGAGTTGATGTCTGGAGTGGCCCGAGTCCACTACCATGTAACTCTCCACTATGCATCCATTGGAACGGGTTTAGTGATGGATACTCTCGCCCCTTGTTAGTTGGACAGTCCATTACTCTATATCATTATTTCTTTGTGTGGCAAATCGTGTACGATGGGTGTTGGGCAAGGACAATACCCACCTCAGTGATACTGGTATATTCGTTCCCTCGTAAACATATCTAAGTGACGAGTATCACAATACATCTCCACCAACAGATTAGCCCTTGGATAGATGCTCTTTTAAGGCTTTATGATACATACTTACGAACTTATGAACGCGGATTTCTCTGTGCCTTCGTCAAGCAGCAAGGCTGGCCCCTCAGTGCCCTGTGCT
Organism: Fusarium illudens; assembly: GCA_013623515.1. NCBI lineage: Eukaryota > Fungi > Ascomycota > Sordariomycetes > Hypocreales > Nectriaceae > Fusarium > Fusarium illudens. The sequence continues at coordinate 12,998 of JABFEX010000038.1, forward strand.
GGGTCAACAGCCGTGGTACGATGGATGCTAGACCCTGTCTCGCATGGGACGAGACGAGTGTGGAGAAGAATCCTCAGGGGGGTTTGGGTCTTGCAACGTTGCGTCCGAGTGGGAATCTACTACGTACAGGGCCAAATCTGCATGCATGTCCCTACATGCAAGATCACGCGAGGTCACTGGGAAGCAGGTAGGCAAGCTGTTGGTTCGCGACAATCAAGGCCAATCTATCGCGGCCAAACGTAAAAATGCACGCATTGACTAAGGTACTGCCGGACATGTATGCAAGACACCAGATACCTTCAACGGGCACCGAGGCAATGGGGGCATATACATATGCTGCTCAACACCGGTCCTGCTACCTTACGCCACTCATGGGTCAGGACTGGGGACGAACTTGGACAGCTGGTTCGTCACCACGAGGCCCGCAACGCTGGCCGACGTGAGAGTAGCAAGAACACCAGAGCACAGGGCGGAAAAGGCCAGTCTCGATACATCTCCGGCTCTCGAAGGGGCGAGCTGGCTGAGGATGCCGATCTGGATGCCCAGGGAGCCAATGTTGCCGAACCCGCAGAGCGCATAGGTGGCGATGAGCTGGGATCGGGGCGACAGCTTGGAGTAGTCTTTGTCCTCGGCAAGTAGATTGAAGGCCCTGTACTCGTTCTACAGGACATATCATTGGTCACAGTTTCTTCCAACAAGAGTAGACAGGTGAGAGGGAGGACTTACGGTGATGATCTTTTCGGCAATAAGCCTGGCCACATTGAGGATGTCGCCGCCCTGGCGAGGGACACCCAACAGGAACGAGACGGGATACAAGGCGTACCCCAGAATTGTCTGCAAAGTGAGCTTGGGCTCGTTGATATCGATATAGTATCCCCACCAGGTGAGGAGGCCGTTGATGAAGGCGACGAGGGCAATGATGCAGAGAAGAGACGCGACAATGGTTCCCGCAATCTTGATACCCAGCCAGGCGCCGTTGGCAAAGGCCTGGAGGGCGTTGTCGGCCTTCTGCTCGTCGTCCTCGGGTATCACAACTCGACCGGCGGTCAGAGTCTCCTCGGTCTCGGGGTATCGCATCTTGGAGATGGCGAGCGAGGCTGGGATGGACATGATGCACGACGACACCAGAGCCTCTTGGTTCAGGCCGAGGGCCGTGTAGCCGACGAGGACGGAACCGGAGATGGTGGCAAACCCGCAAGTCATGATCTGGTGAAGCTCGGCCTTTGTCATGTGAGGCACAAACGGACGCACCAGCATGGCAGACTCGCCCTGACCGATGAAGGGGGTGGCAGCAGCGACGACGGCCTCAGCTCCAGAGACACCCAGGGCCCAGAACACAAAGGTGGCAAACTTCATGATGAACCACTGGATAAAGCCAATATGGTACATGACCTGTACCAGGGAGATGAAGAAGATGATGGCCGGAATGACGCTGAAGAAGAACCCCGGGGTCTCCGCAATGTCATCGTTGGTGAGGAACACAACACCATCTTTTGCGAAACCGAGAAGATCGGCAGCACGGTCGGCGATGAAGCGGAAGATGCTATAACCGGCGCCGGTGCGGAGCACAAACAGACCGATAATATACTGCCCAAGCATGCCGGCGATGACAGTGCGCCAGTTGATGCGCCTGCGGTCTCGGCTGGTGGCCCAGAGCACAAAGAGAAAAACGGCCATGCCGAACAAGCTGATGGCTCTGTTCTCGCGAGTGTTGTCAGCAACCTCTTCGGACACAAACGAGCCCACGAGGATGGTGGTGATGGCCACAAAGGCGCCGGCGAGGGTGCGGAATTTGGCCGGGATCATGTCGTAGATGACGACGGCCGTGTGTTGCCATGCCCAGCGGATAGGGCCAGAGACGTAGCGGATCGGGACGTGGAAGAAGATCAGACGGAGGATGATGGCGAGCCAGAGCAGAAAGGGAACGATCCAGTTCTTGTCGTGACGATGAACAACAAGAGAGGCGATCCACCAGCCGGTGAAGAGCATGAAGAGCTTCAGGTGAATAATAGGGCGCTTATATCGGATCAATAGACCAAGGAATCCAGAGCGTTGTCGCTCGCTGTCGTCACCAGTCGAGGCGACAACGCCGGGCTCAGCCTTTTCATGGTCACTATAGTCCGGGGGTGTTCCATGAGCAGTCTTGTCCATCGAAGTAACAGGGACAGCGTCTACACCGTGCTTGTGGAGATGACCCTGATGAGGCACGGCGGTCGCATCTTGGGCAGTGGTCCGCTCGGTGTAGAAGACGGGGTCCTGGTGACCACCGTCGGCGTCGACGCGCGGCGAGTGGTTCTGATGCTCATGGCGGTGCTGGTTCTCGGCCTCGAGGGCGGGATCCGAGTTGCGACGGGGCGCATTGGCAGCGGGAGGAGTAGTTTCAGCCATGACGAGGTCAATTGGACTGTTCAGGTACGAGCGCTGGTGTTGAAGCTCGTGATAGCTGCTCGAGTTGAGGTTGCGATAGGCTTGGCCTAGAATGAGGAAGGCGACCCGGGCCCTTGAGAAGAGAGGACAGTCAGATCAGCGGCGACAGAGAGCATCATTGTCTCGGTGGACGGTGGGGATGGAGGCTTGTTTAATAGCAGAGGAGGCGTACCTGTAGAGAGAGAGGGAGGGTGACACTGGAAAGCAGCCCCGGACCCCGAATCAATGGACGATCCCTTGTTGGTCTCGGTCTCACGCGAGCAGAGGCAGAGAAGAAAGAGAGAAAAAAATCCATCATGGCATGGGATCTAAACCTTGCACGGCACATCCATGTCGAAGCTTATCGCAGTGCCAACGGCTGGTCGCCTCCTCCGTCTGTGGCACCTACCGCACTGCAGTAGGTACTGTACACTGCACACCCCCCGGCCCGGTTCGTCGGTCGACAAATTCTGCAATCTGGTGGGCCGTCCGTCTATTGATTGATTGAGCATGTCCTTGCTTGACTCGAACCATGGGAGCTTGCATCGAGTGTCGTTGGTTTATGGCTGGTGTTGGGCGAGGCTCAGCTCTCCCCCTCTGTCTGCTCCTTCCTCTGGCCCTCAAGGTCAGCTGACTGTCTCTTCTGCTAGACCAACCACCATCTCAGGCTCCCATCAGAGATCGACACTCCCACAACCAACACTCCCTCCCTCCCTTGCAGCAAACAAAAAACACCAAGAATCGACGTCGTCGCCACTCCCCCCGGCGTCTACTCGGCCGCACCTCAGCCCCTCGATGCCTATTCTGGAAGGTTACTGGAACGTTTGACCCCAGGCTGGAGCCCTATAAACCCCCTCTATCCAATCGTCCCCTGCAACCACAGCGCCCCAGCCGGGTCCCGCTGCTGCCAATGCACGCTACCCGCGGGCCACTGGACACACTGACGTACCCCACTACGGAGAAGGCCTGTAGCGGGTTTAGCTCCCCATGTCTCTTGGCTTGGATGGATGGCGGGTTTCAGCAAAAGGGCCTTGATTCCTGTCTCTCTCCACTCGTCCTCCAACCAACCTCGAGCTGAATATCAATGACACGCGACAGGCAATCGCTCAATCGTCAGCTCCCGCCAATGGCAGGCACATGATAGACCCCTACTCCGCATGCCGCTGATACTACCTACAGTACAGCTGCAGCAGCGGGGGACTTGTGTAGCTCCCTGTCGGCCTTCGGTCACCATCTTGGATCCGACCGTCCGGCTCGACTGTCCATCACCTGGTAAACTCCAATTCTATTGCTACCTGGCTATCTTGGGGGAACTCGGTGTCTACAGCTCAACAGCGTCTCTTGATTGTCTCGTTGTCTACAGAGCTCGCCAAGTTGGCCCGGCTTGTCTTTGACTGCTTTGCGCTCACCCTCTCCTCCCTTCAACGCATCACCGCCAAGTCGCAGCAGCCGCCTCTCACCTCATCATCTCGGCAGCCAAGCCCAGAATAGACACCCATGTCTACACATCCCTTCACATATGTCCCCTTTGGGTAGGTCCCTAAAGGTGCCTTTTGTAAGTGGCTTATTGAAGCCGTCCATACAGAGCGGGCAGCTTCAACCTCCCTCCATCCCCCATATCTCATATCTCTTCCCCAGTCCAAGCTCGAGATAAACGTCCCCTCATATCTCCATCCCCTGCTCCCCTCCGATCTTGCCACCCCTTGATAGCC
>JABFEX010000039.1:0-52534 GCA_013623515.1 Fusarium illudens
GCACATGTACGATACCGTCAAGGGTTCCGACTGGCTGGGTGACCAGGACGCCATTCACTACATGACTCGTGAGGCTCCCGCTTCCATTATCGAGCTCGAGAACTACGGGTGCCCCTTCTCGCGAACCGAGGAAGGCAAGATGTGAGCATTGCCCTCGAAACCGCATGTCCTCGGCTGCTAACACTCTCACAGCTACCAGCGAGCTTTCGGTGGTCAGTCCAAGGAGTTCGGCAAGGGTGGCCAGGCCTACCGATGCTGTGCTGCCGCTGACCGAACCGGCCACGCCCTCCTCCACACCCTCTACGGCCAGTCCCTCCGCCACAAGACCAACTACTTCATCGAGTACTTCGCCCTCGACCTGATCATGCAGGACGGTGAGTGCCGCGGTGTCCTCGCCTACAACCAGGAGGACGGCACCCTGCACCGATTCCTCGCCAACCACACCGTCCTCGCCACTGGCGGTTACGGCCGAGCCTACTTCAGCTGCACTTCCGCCCACACTTGCACTGGTGACGGTATGGCCATGGTCGCCCGTGCCGGTCTCCCCAACCAAGATCTCGAGTTCGTCCAGTTCCACCCCACTGGTATCTATGGTGCCGGCTGCCTGATCACTGAGGGTGCCCGTGGTGAGGGTGGTTTCCTCCTCAACTCCGAGGGTGAGCGATTCATGGAGCGATATGCCCCCACTGCCCGAGATCTTGCTTCTCGTGACGTCGTCTCGCGATCCATGACCATGGAGATCCGCGACGGCCGTGGTGTCGGTGCTGAGAAGGACCACATCTTCCTCCAGCTGAGCCATCTGCCCGCCGAGATTCTTGCTGAGCGTCTGCCCGGTATCTCTGAGACTGCCGGTATTTTCGCTGGTGTCGATGTCCGCAAGCAGCCCATCCCCGTCCTCCCCACAGTCCACTACAACATGGGTGGTATCCCTACCCGATACACCGGTGAGGTTCTCACCGTTGACGAGAAGGGCGAGGACAAGGTTGTCCCTGGCCTGTACGCTTGCGGTGAGGCTGCTTGCGTGTCTGTCCACGGTGCTAACCGTCTGGGCGCCAACTCTCTGCTGGATCTGGTCGTCTTTGGCCGTGCCGTTTCGCACACCATCCGTGACAAGTTCAACCCCGGTGACGCCCTGAAGCCCACTGCTGCCGACGCCGCTGCCGACCACATCGAGGTCCTCGACAAGGCCCGAACTGCCGACGGCCCCAAGAGCACCGCCGAGATCCGTCTTGCCATGCAGAAGGCCATGCAGACCGAGGTCAGCGTGTTCCGAACTCAGGAGAGCTTGGACGAGGGTGTCCGCAAGATGACAGAGATTGATGCCATGTACGCCGACGTTGGCATGAAGGACCGCAGCATGATCTGGAACTCTGATCTCGTCGAGACTCTTGAGCTCCGAAACCTCCTGACTTGCGCGTAAGTTTTGACATGACCTCCATTCCAATGATTGTTCGCTGACACCGTCATAGTGTGCAAACCGCCACCTCTGCCGCCAACCGAAAGGAGTCGCGTGGTGCCCACGCCCGCGAGGATTACCCCGACCGAGACGACGTGAACTGGATGAAGCACACCCTCTCCTTCCAGAGGGAGCCCCACGGCGAGGTCGAACTCAAGTACCGCAAGGTCATCTCCACCACCCTGGACGAGGCCGAGTGCAAGCCCGTGCCGCCCTTCAAGCGTGTATACTAAGCGGGTGGTCTGGGACGTCGAGGAGTTATTTAGATTGTTGGGAAACTTGACATGATTCTACGCGCAAGGCAGCGTCTCCTTTGTGGCAAGATGTGCAATATATATCCGTTAAGCAGAGACGGGGGGAGTGGCATCAAGAGGAAGAGAAAGCGAGAGGATGGTTCCCCGGGGGCCACGACGGAGGCCCTTGATGAGGGGGGGACGTGTATTTGTCGGTTTTTGTCCAGGTTAAAAGAATTGAAAAAAGAGCAGTTTTTTTGTCCTATGTACTTTTGGTTCCTATATTAATTGGTGCCTTGGGGAAGGAGGGTGTTTGCCATGCGTTGAGTTGAGTTTGAAGCCCGTACAAGTGAATCGAGGCTATGTAATCAAGCCCAATGTAGGCATTAGCTTCTATGCGTAAGACTCTTTCGTGGCTTAGATGCCGTTGCAGTGGGCACGATGATGACGCCTTGCGGATAGGTTACTGGCAATGGCCTCCAAAGATCCATTGGTATTTTACCTGCGGTCCCTTATTTGTCTAGGTATGTAATTTTGTCGATGGCGGGCGGAATGGTCGATTTTGTACGACAGCCAAGTTGATGTATCAAACATATTCTCGCTTGCCATATTCCCAAGACCTTCATCAAGCAGCGAGACGATAGAAGGAACTAACGAGTCTGGTCTACCTGCTGCCTCGAATCGTGGTTGTGGCCAAGGTCAATGTTGACCCACACAACCCGGCACCCCGGCGGCCGGGTGGGGGTGCAAAATCCCGAGTGCCCCTTGGGATTGTGCTGATGGGTGATGGTGCAGTCGCTCTCGAGAGCCGTGATTGGTCCAAACCCGGCGTCGCGACCACGACCTGGTCAAGAGTTTATACAGAGCTTCAAGTGAACACCTCGGGAGATAAGAAAAAGCGAGTGCAAGTTGTTCCAAATCATACGTCGTGGGGGGAGGGCGCAAGACCCTCCCCAAGCCACCCACAACGGTGGATGACCGAAATAACAACGCACAAGACTGGAGACTCCGACCCAGCACACGGGGCGCTATAAGTCTACTTTCTTTTGCGCAATTTCACCGAAGAAAGCAGTTTGGCGCAGCGGAAGCGCGGTAAGTCTCCTTGACATCCACCTCATCTCACAAACACACGTACTGACTCAATACAGCCGGGCTCATAACCCGGAGGTGTAAGCAACTTCAAATCCCAGTCCTGGATGTTCAGGAACTAACCCCAAAAATCAGCTCAGGATCGAAACCTGAAACTGCTATGGTATCTTTTTTTTGCCCTTTTTTTTTTGGTGGTGTCTTTTTAGTGTTTTGCCATGTACTGTGTGTGGCCTGGGTCCTTCATTTTCTATCTTGATGCTGGATTGTCACGCGTCCCTCTGGGCCGGGGAGTGTAGGGAAGGTTTCATAGACTGTATCTATTTCCGTTGGCAAAAGCAGATAGGTTGTCATTTCTAATTGACCCTTCGATTGGAAGCTCTGTACGCACTGCAGCCACCTGTAAGCCTTAGAAACGTCAATGGTACAGGAAGGGAGTTAGAGCCATGTGTTTCTCGAGAGAAAAACACCAAAGCACAGGCTCGTCTACTTCAGATGGTTGAACTTGCCAGGTATTGCACCAACATAACGGTTAATAAAAATAAAGGCTAATTAAGCCGCTTCTTAGCCATTGAGCTGACACTCTCTTACGGCAATGAAAGAAAACACATCCAGTAGGTAGGTAGTCAGTCAGGCATGATAGCACGTGAAAGTGCACGTGGGAAGGTGTGGGGTCGATCTGCGTAGGGCTAAATAGCCGTTGAAGATTTGCGGGGCTGACCATGGCCGCTCATCACATGACAGTCCAGTCACCAAAACAGGATCAAGATCACCCATACATACCCTGGAATCGCTCCGATTCGCAAAAAGAGAGTTCTTGAGAACAGGCAAAAAGAAACTGTTGAGTAGCAGCTGCTGGTCTCGATCCAGCGACCTCCGGGTTATGAGCCCGGCTAAAGTGAGTCAGTGAATATGTTCGTGAGATGTGAATGCGAGATAAACGTACCGCGCTTCCGCTGCGCCAAGCTGCTTGGCTTGTTTGTTGGAAGAGAAGCTCCTTATTTTTGGTATTGAATGTATGGTCAGTGCAATGCATGCTTAGGCCGAATCACATCACAATAATATGGATACTGGTATTATAATAGGCCGCTGAAAAGATTGTCATGAGACCCCAAGACTGAGAGAACATGAGTTAGCCTGCTCTACAGCCTCGCAGATGAAGAGGCAATAGGAGTTAGGGAGTAGATATTTAGCACATCAACTTAGCTATTTGGCACGCCACTTGACTGATCTGGTTACCCGCATTTTATACATGTATTGAAATGGCTGTTGGTGTTGCAGCACTGCTAGCATCTCTAAATAAAGGCTAAGGCTTATGAATAGACAACTGTGCGCTATAACGAAGGCAAACATGTCCCTCTGCCCTACCGAACGGGCACTTGGAATAAGCACCAACGGCACCAACACACGCGTCTTTACTCACACGCAACTCCCCCTCGATTCTTCGGTTCGCAAAAGAAGAGTTTCTCTCTTTTTCTTCACATCAACTTCCTCCCTCCACATCAACTTCTCCTCACAACCTTCGTCCAAGACAACGCACGCCCACACGCAAAGATGGCCTCTGCAGGCGGCGACGAAACCCCGATCCTGATCGTTGGAATCGATTTCGGTACAACGTAAGTATATTTACCCAAAGCCGCGCCTTGGGCTTGCTGCTGACCTGCCTCAGCTACTCGGGAGTCGCGTGGTCGCGCCGCAAGAACCCTCCCAAACTCATCACCAACTGGAAGAACCTGCGCAACTTCAACTCTGACAAGGAAAAGGTCCCGTCGGCAATCTTGTATGATCAAAAGACCGAGAGTGAATTTTCTTGGGGGTACGCCGTGCCCATCGAGGAAGCCGTCCTGCGGTGGTTCAAGCTCTTGCTCGTCGACGAGAAGGACTTGCCCTTCAAGATCCGCACGTCGTCTCAAGTTGTGGCTACTCGGGCTCTCATCACGCAGCTCAACAAGACCCCGACCGAAGTCATCGGAGACTATCTGGGCGAGGTCTGGAAGCACAGCCGTGAGAACATCATCAGGGCCGTGGGTCAGCGCGTGTTCAAGATCTCCCGCCTTCATTTCGTCGTGACCCTGCCTGCCATCTGGCCGCTTTATGCTCGGACGCGAATGGAAGAGGCGCTGGTGCGAGCTGGAATCCGTGAGCCGAGGCCTGCGGGAGACACCACGGTGGACTTCATCTCTGAGCCTGAGGCGGCTGCTCTGGCGTGTCTCGAGGGCAGCCCTGGTGAGGCCGAACTCGACGTATGACTCCTCTTCCATTCTTCCATTCAAAGCTCACTGTTGATAGCTGGGTGATCATCTGATTGTCTGTGATGCCGGTGGCGGCACTGCCGTGAGTCCAGCCCCCTTTCTAGCAAAAGGTTTCTGACGCATCTCACCTAGGATATAATCACCTACACGATCCTCAAGACGGACCCCTTGACAGTCCGTGAAAGCGTCAGGGGCGACGGTAACTTCCCTAGCACTGGAGTGTTGGAGATGTACTGACAGTGTAAGGTGACCTCTGCGGCGCCATGTTCCTCGACGAGAGCTTCTTGATCCTCCTCAAGAAGCTCATACCCGCCGACGTGAAGGACAAGCTGGGGGAGGGCGGGCTCCGGAAGATCATGAACGACGACTGGGAACATGGCATCAAGCCCTCGGTCTGCAAGGCGAGTACGAGCTAGGACATCGCTCTGCCTTACACCGGGACGGTCAACAACAATTACCACCCTCCAAAGATCACTATCCAGGCGTCAGTTGGATTCCCCCCTTGGTTATGCCTCTCAGCTGACGTGGTCAAGATCTACGGTCCGTCAGAACGTATATCGACCACAGATTGAGAAGATCGAGAGACTTGTTGTGGAACAGATGAACCAAGTGAGAATAGCCCATCGCCAGTCACCCAAGGTATTTATAGTCACTTCTGCTTTTTTATTTACATCCCTAACTGTATTTTTTAGTATCTCATTCTCGTGGGGGGCTTTGGAAAGTCGACATTCCTCTATGAATGTCTCCAGCAGAAACTCGGCAAGAAGATCGAGATTCTTCAGGACAGTGACAGCGGACCGTAAGAACTCGACGAATCTGTACTTTGAGCTTACACTTCACTAACACAACGCAGATGGACTGCCGTCGTTCGCGGTGCCGTTTTCCACGGGCTTGTCCGGAGCAAGATGTCGGACCATCTCACCGTCGCCGTCGAGTCGCGTATCTCCCGCTACAGCTACGGAACCTTGATCAACGCGATGCCTTTTGACGAAACGATGCATGACCCAGCGGATCGATTCTACTGCTCGGTTAACCAGGCTTGGTTGGCCGGCAACCAGACCGTGTGGTTTATCAACATTGTTCGTCGAATGCGTCAAGCTGTACACCCAGTGAAGCTCAACTGACACTCTGCAGAACGAAACCGTTTCGGCCTATCGTCCGCACAAGTTCACCTGCTGGCAGGAGCTTACCAGCCCCGACGACGAAGTCCTGGTCGACATTATCATGTCGGACGCACAAGCGCCTCCCAAGCGCCAAGATGGAACCGTGAAGCCGCTTTGCGTCATCAGAGTCCCCGAGATCCCTAGCTGGAACAGGCTTCCTCGCTGGAAGAATGCAGACGGAGAGGAGTTTCGGCACTTTGAGTACGAGCTGCGCATGGTCAGTGACGGGACGTCGCTTGACTTTTCCGTCTACTACAACAAGCGTCGGATCGGCTCCCAGAGCACGTCTTTCGAGTCCACTGGCTGCGCCCCTGCTGCTGCTGCTGCTGCTGCTGCTGACCCTGACAGTGCATCGGAGCCCCCACGAGTGTCGACCCGACAGATGGGCGCTCGACCTGACCCTGAATACGTTCAAGGGAGCGACAGCGAGGATGACGATGACGAGGATGATCTGTATTCGGAGGATTGAAGTGTTTATGTTCACTACCTAGTAAGGGCGTCAGGAACTAAGGGGGGTCAGGAACCCCCCCTACTTATCTTGCAGGCTTGTCCTACTCCGTTTCCACACGCAGATATTTTGCAGCTCACAATAATACACCCTGGAATATGGGTTTTTGATGCCTCATCTCCATGATGGCAAGTGCTACATCCACGAACCCACACCGGGCCAATCCGTAGTCAGGAAAGCCAGTTCTAATAACACGGCAGATGTCAAGACTCTGACTCAAAGCTATGACCAAGGTGAGAAAAGCCGACTGGGAGATTGTCTGACCTTGGGCGAGCTTTTACACATAAACTAATGCTTCTTCTATGACTAGGGGAGGAGTACAAACATGACAACTCCCATTCAGGTGGCAAAAAGAAAACTGTTAAATCAAGCAGGGACCAAAAAAAAAAAAAAGAGATATTTAGCAGCTAATGGGTTCGATCCATTGCTAATAACTGAATGTTAGTTTGTCTGAATTGACATGTCTCGAGGGTTCGAAGTTGCTTACACCTCCGGGTTATGAGCCCGGCTGATTTGCGAGTTAGTGCCGAGTTACGCCGTGAGGAGATGGGGGAGACATACCGCGCTTCCACTGCGCCAAGCTGCTTTTCTTGGGTGGGATTTATGGCTTGGGAATAGATCTAATGAAGGGTAGGGAAACCCACTCTTGCGCGTCTGTGTTTGTTTGTGATATACCCACTTGGTGAGGGCTTCACGCCCTTATCAGATACTACCAGTTAGTGGCCTCATTGACTTTGACTGCGGTTCCTTTATCCGGCATTATATCATGCAAAGCTGAGTATGTATCTAGACTCTCAAGCATGTCGTATCCCATCTTGCTTACCATGCGGAGTGTCGTCGAGAGCCGGAGGCCGGAACCTGTGGGGCAGAATCCAGGACCAAAGACATCCGGTCCGGCGGTCCGGCCCCACAATGGCGGCATCCGTCTCCGGCCTCTATTCAACCACTGGACAATGTGGTTGTTGAGTCCCCTTGACGTATCTTTGACACGCCCACAATCTTCTATAACAGTCTCATAGATCTTGCACGTCGAGTGTTGCCTTGTTGCAGTCCAAATTGTTATCCAGCAATGATGCAAAGTGTCTCATTCTACCAACTCCATCTATACCTTTCTATGCCCATCTATTAACTTTTATCCAAGTGTCTCTTATTCGCTATTATCATCCTTTCAAACTCTTACTCCTTCTTCCTCTGGAATGGCTTCTTGATCAAGTCGACCAGTTTGCCCAGTCCACCAAACACATAGCCAAGGCCAAAACCCCAGCCACGGACGCGAACGGTGTAGATGAAGAAGTACACCAGCATCCAGTTGGATATGCAAAAGGCAAGGAAGATGCCAAAGTCTGGTCATTGTTAGTACATGATATCGAATCAGGGTAGGGCAAGTGACATACCCCTCCACTTGTCGCTCGCATCAATGTTGAGCGACTCGAGATACTGGTTGCCAGAGCTGTACGGGCAGTACTGGCAGCCGCTGGTATCCTCGGGGTTGAGGAGATAACCTCCAGCAGACTTTGCAAAAGCCCCTGCGTAATCTTTACATGTCTGGTTCGGGGGAGCGTCAAACTTGGCTGTCTCCTCAGGGGCACATCTAACGGGAGCACCGTCGAGAGTGGCCGCCAGCATGCCGCCGATCCAGTAGGTCGATGGGTTCACGTAGTACATCCAGTACCTCCAGAACACGGGGAGCATCGAGTAGGGACGGACGACTCCGTTGAACAAACTGAACATGACGAAGAAGAAGGGCAGGACCTGGATATTGTTAGTATTCAGATTCCAGTAGGGGGCCTCGTTGAACTTACGTTAGAGATGACGGTGAAGCTGGGGGCGAATGCGCAGATCCATTGACCCCAGCTAGTCATGAAGAAGAACATGAGCAGCGTCATCAAGAACGTGTATCCAGAGACGGAGCTCTCAGTGGGCAGGCCAGTAGGCCAGTACCAGAGCACCCAGTACAGAACAGCCGATACGATGGCAGCAGGGATATCAGCAACGATATTAGCGGTACAGAAGGCAACCCATCCGTAGATTCGAGAGGGATATTCTCTGGCCTGCCACAGGGCCATGTTGGTGAAGAACTTGGGCACCACGCCGTTAACGATGGTGGGGGGGACGGTCACGATGAGGAAGCAGGTGAACATGCGGTTCTGCATGTCCTGCATCGTGTAGCCGAGCTGCCAGAAGGTGAAGCCGTTGAAGATACCGACGATGACGGCGACAAAGAGCTTGCCGTAGATGTAGGAGGGATCACGCCAGTGCTGCTTGAACATGCGCTTGGTCAGCTCGACGGACTGGAGCCAAGTCGAAGCGGCAAACTCGGCGTGTTCTCCGCCGTTGGAATGTCTTCCTTCTATGGCGGAGCTTCTGACTCGCTTCAGACCATCAATCTCTTCAAGAACACGTTCAGCTTCCGCGCTCTGTGCCCATTCCTGGTTCCAGTCAACCTTGGTGCCATCAGGCCGCTTGTGAGGCCGAGCTGCAGTCTCGAGGATGAACTCGGCAATGTTCTTGTTTGGGGGGCAGACAGCGCCGCGATCGGCAAAGTAGTCGATGATGTCTTGACCATTCTCTCCCATGGGACCAAAGTAGAAGGTGTTGCCACCGGGGTTCAGGGCGAGGACCATATCAAACTGCTGGATGAGGACGGAGCTGGGCTGGTGGATGGTGCAGATGATGGCCTGGCCAGCGCGGCTGAGCTTCTTGAGGAAGCGGATGATGGAGTAGGCGGATTGGGAGTCTAGACCAGAGGTGGGCTCGTCGAGGAAGAGAAGGAGGGATGGCTTGGCTGCGAGTTCGACGCCAATCGTCAACCGCTTGCGCTGCTCGACGCCGAGAGATAGGATGATGGCATCTTCGAGGTCGTTAAGCTCGAGGAGGTCGATGATCTTGTCCACATAGGCGATCTTGTCGGCACGGCTAGTAGAGGCACTCTGACGCAGGATGGCAGAGAACTCGATAGCCTCTCGGACAGTCTGAGTAGTGTCGTGAATATCACCCTGAAGGCAGAAACCGGTATTCCTCTGGAAGTCTGCGCTCAGAGCTCGGCCGTCCACAAACATCTCTCCAGAGACGACACCGACGGTCTGACGCTGTGACAGGGTGTTGAGAAGAGTCGTCTTGCCAGCGCCTGATGCACCCATGAGAGCAACCATGACACCCGGCTTGGCGTATCCGCTGACCTTGTTGAGCAGCTTCCTCTCTCCTCCCATGTAAGGGACACTATACTCAATGTCTCGCCATGTAAAGATGGACTCGCTGTCGGTGATTTGCTCTAGGGGCTCATCCAAGGTATCGGCAGGGGTAGAATCAGCCCGGACGGTGGAAGATGAACCACCAGCCTCGATGGCCTTTTCGGCGTCAGCAGGAGCCGCGGCCTTTACGGCCTGGTCCTTAGCCTTGCGGCTCTTCTTGAAGATCAAGGCGCCGCCGCCTCCAGCTGCAAAGCTGACCGTCTCAGTGGCGATGACGGTGATGAGGATGTAGAGGACAGCAAAGGCGATGACGACCCCAAAGTTGCGCCACAGGTTGGACCGGCTGTAGTTGTAGGTGATTTCCAAATAGTCGCTGCCCGTCACCTGCCGCTGGTTGACTGCTGCTCCGCTGATGGCGCAGCCTTGGTACCTTGACTGAACTCCAGGTCCCTGAGGGACGAGCTGCTCAGGGGCACACTCCATGAGACGGTCTGACAGCTCGTTGGCCATGACGGCCTCGAAACTGTAGCTCAGAGGGTTGATCCAGTATACCCATCCAAACCAGATGTAGTCCTTGAGAAGCTGAGTCTTGGGGATGACGTAGCCGGTGTAGATGATGAGCAGGTTCAGCGAGATACCAGAGAAGCGCACGGCCGTGTTGATCTCGGGCGACAAGCTGGCAAACATGCGATACAGGGCCGTGACCATGATGGTGGTGGTGTACACAAAGAGCAGGTAGATCCAGAACTTGGACGCGTCCACGTCGAGGCCAGTCATGAAGTACATGATGGTGCCAAAGATGCAGACCTGGACGGCGACGACGGGGAAGTCGAGGACCACCCGGGCGAGGGAGACGGCGGACGGGCGGTAGAAGGCGTAGTCGCGGTGCCGGGCGACTACCGCGCGTCCGGACACGGCCTTCATCAGTTCCGAGAGTTGAAGCCAGCCGAGGAAGAGGATGGAGAAGAAGAGGGTACCGCCGCGGCTGAAGGCTGCTGCGGTGGTGGTGGGTTGTCCGTAGAATAGAGAGCCCACGATGAGACCGTTGGAGATGATGATGAAGAGCTTTGTCCAGAGAGTCGTCGTGTCGCCAAATAGTAGCCATGCCTCTCGCTGGGTACAAGAAATAACCTGTTGAATAAAAGAGATGGTGTAGGGCGACTTGTCCGAGACGTGCTTGGACTTGGCCTCCTGAACAGCACCCTGGAACCTCTTTGCATCCTGATAGTCAGACTGATGGAGGGACTCCTTGTAGGCTGCGACGTCGGCGAGGAGCTCCTGGTAGTTTGGCGAGTTCCGGAATGCCGACTCGAACTCCTCGGGGGTCCGGGGCGCCCGGTGCTCAAAGCCGGGCCGGAAGCGGCGCTCGGTGGGGTCCGTGACGGCGGTGAGGAAGTCGGCCGTGGTCTGTCGCTCGGGACACTCGAAGCCAAGGTCGATAAAGTACTGCTTGGCCTTGTTCGCGGGACCTGAAAAGATTTGACGTCCCTGGTCGATGACTAGGACCTTGTCCATGAGCTCGTAGATGCCCTCTCCAGCCTGGTATAGAGTCACGAGGGTTGTTCGGTTGCTGATGTCTGTCATGATACGAAGGGATCGTGCGTAATCTAGGGCAGTCGACGCATCGAGACCTCGAGTCGAGTTATCCCAGGCCATGACGGTCGACTTGGAGGCTAGAGTCTCTGCGATGGAGACTCGCTTCCGCTCACCACCAGAGACACCGCGGGTAAAGTCGTCACCAACGACGGTGTTCTTGGTGTGGCTGATCCCAAACATCTTCATGAGGGCGTCGACGATGACGGGGATGTCTGCCTTTTCCTTCATCTTGGTCTTGTTCATGAGGGCAAAGGCCAGAGTCTTCCACACGCCGAGGGTGGCAAAGTGGATGTCGTCTTCGCCGTTGTAGTTGACCTCTCCTCTGTACAGCTTCTTCTGCTCGTCCGCGGGGATTCCACTGTAAGAGACGTCTCCTTCAACAGCTGCGAATGACTCGCGGCTGTTGCTGATGGCTTTCAAAAAGGTACTGCATCCAGCACCGGGACGACCCAGAACGAGCATCATCTCTCCGTCCCGGACACATCCGGTAAAGTCGTTGATCAAGGTCCGAGTAGGCGGTTGCCCAAAGCGAAAGGCAGGGATGAACTGGGAGAGCAGACGGTAGAGGTCGGGGCCAAAGGTGCCGAGGATGGCATCGGGGACGGTCCGGACAAAGGAGCTGGTGCTCCCGATGCCCTTGACGGTGAGGTTCTCGTAGACAACTCCAACACGCTTGAGGGAACCCTCTTCGTTGCGCTTCTCGAAGTGTCCCTCGCGCATAAACTGCCCAAGCTCGAAGACATCGTCGTCGTCGTCGCCAGCTTCAACGTCCGTTACTGAGCCGTCGTCTTCGGCCTGCTGATGCCGTCTCGAGGGGATACGCGAAGCAGCGCGGCTCGTCCTGCTCTTTGTAGTGTGTGCCTTGCTGACATGGGATTCGCCGGTTCTCGTCTTGTGCAGGCTCATGAGATTATGTCGAAGCGACTCAAACTCGTGCATGGCTTCCCGCTCCTGGACGTCTTCCTGGTTTCGTTCACCCCATTTTCCTTCTGGGGCGATGATGTCTGATGAGGAGGCATCACTGCCGGCTTCGTTTCGTCCATGGCCTTCTTGGGGAGCAGGTTGGGGGGTTTGTTGTTGTTGCATGGACGATTCTGTCCGGCGAAGGGCATCGCCGTCCACTGTGTTGCCCAACATGTTGACGGTTGACGGTTGACAGACACGAGAGGAAGGTGAAGGGGGATGGGATTATTGAGGCGCTCCTGCCTCTGTTATATGTTTATGCTGCTCGAGATAAAAGACCCTGGAGATAAGCCAGTAAGGCCGTGAACCGAGTCAATTGACCCGGATTTATAGTCCATCTCTGAATCGTATTGGTCTCGGGCATATCACTAATGTGCACATTTTTAATCAATGATGCAAGATTTGCTTTGGGGGGAAGATGGCGCGCTAACTAACGAGATGGTTGTTGCTGTCAAATTCAACGCGCCCATGCATCATGATGAGTCTTAACCCAGAAACGGACTAACTCTCTCTCTCTCTCTCTGGAGTTTAGCTCTTGTTTCCGAAAAGCTTCCGGACCAGTAACGACGAGGAGGATGGAGATGATGACTCGGGATATCTGATGCTGGCCCACTTGGAGCACATCCAACGGAATCAGGCCGAAGATGAACAAGATCTCTTCGACGCCCCGGACATAAGCTGTTCGGAGTTTGGACAGGGTGCTGTAAGCGTAGCGTATCAATGGGGGGCCCTTGAGCCGCAGAGCCGCGACCCTGAGCGGCGTGAATCTCCCACGTTTGAGACGAGAGAGACACTCGTCTTCTTGCTGTTGAGAGGTCGTATTGGTAAGCACGGCTCAACTAGAGCCAGCAGGCCAACCCAAAGAGGTCAAGGGATCTGCGGAATGTAAGCAAGGGGGAAGACCTCTCTCAACGTTGAAGAGCTGATTCACGGTGGGGGGTTTATCAGCAGCAGCGCCCTACCTGCCGTCGTCTCGACACCTGTATCCTCTTTTGTCTTGAGCTTCGAGTGCCTCTTGATCTTGAGAGTCTTCGGCCGATCAGACGGACCAAACTACCGAAGATCCCCGGGAGATGAAGCGGAGCAAGCGTGGCCGTGATAATGCCAAGGAGCTGACCCATGTTAGGTTGAGAGCTTATCTTGCATAACGTTGATGGCCTCGGACCCTTTGTTTTGCATCTGATTATTAACCTGCCGTGTGATTCATCGGTGAGTACGGATACTCCGTACAGCAATCCGCTCTTCAACAGCTTCAAGTTGCAGCCTAAACAAACCATGCCTGATCCTCGTTCGGAGATTATCCAATCCCCCATGTGCGAGGTTTTACGCCGTGAATACGATCGCCGCTGCTAGAGACGAAGAGTGGACTCGGTGAGGAAGGCAGGAAGGATGCTGCTCGCTCTGCCCAAGCCTCTGGTACTCTTGACGCAATCAAACCCGCTTCCGTGCATGATTTGAGCACCTTGTAAGATGCATCTCACATGGGATTGATTCTGATGCCTCCGCGGTTTCCGCTTCTACGACCGTCTCGGTGTCTGTGTCGATCCCTTTGCTTCACTGGTAGAGCGGTATTGCCGGCGTAAGCTGACAGTTTTGTTGGCTCATGTGCATTTGAGTAGACAGTAAAATGAGGTAAAATGAAAGGAGGAATTTACGACAGCAGTCTTCAAGTACCCGAATGATCAAATATACCAGTACCTATAGTGGAGATGTCGCGGTCATGATAGCTGTTGTCGCCAGGGCTTTGTAACCCGAACGGGACCATGCATGTGACATGTCGCCTCCTTCCTCGATAAAAGAATAGAGATTCTTTATCCAAGGAACCTTTTCCATCAAAGATCCTGCTCTGGTCATATCTCCGATCCTGCTTTCTTCGTTGTGTCGTATCTCAGTAAAATAGCTACCCTAAATCGTTCTTTGTGTATATTTCATAACAATGAATATTCGACGGGCCCTTTGGCCAAGGGGATGAATTAAAAGGTAATTAATTATTCTTAATACCAGCCAAGCTTGCATTGTCTTCCCACCCTATTCCCCATGTGCTGATCATATGGTTTGTGGTTGTTGTTATTTCGACATTCCCGTCTATTTCTTGTAGAGTTTTCATTTAATTGAAAAGTCTGTAATGCCTTCACCGAGAAAAAGCCCATCATCTTTGTCCAAGCCAATGATTGATTCAGTCGCCGCTTACGTGCGTGTGAATATGCATCCCAAACACCAATGGTGGCCGCTTACTTGCTAGGCAACGAGCATGGAAATCCCCTCATAATCTGGCGCCACTGCCTTTCAACGTCCTCAAACATCTCTTTCCTTTCAACATCCCCAACACTGCTCACCATGGATAAAATAGCGCAGAGATGGATCGAGGCTACGACGGTAAGGCCCAACTGGCTGCCCTGTGGAACCAAATTCTGGTATCGACA
The DNA here is from genome assembly GCA_013623515.1 of Fusarium illudens. Lineage (NCBI taxonomy): Eukaryota > Fungi > Ascomycota > Sordariomycetes > Hypocreales > Nectriaceae > Fusarium > Fusarium illudens. The sequence goes on from JABFEX010000039.1 coordinate 14,872, forward strand.
CTGCTACGAGCCTGGCAAGTTTCACTTTGTATTGGTGGATGCCGCTGAAAGACGCCGTGGCATGGCCTTTGACCACAAACAGCTGGTCGAGGCTCTGGCGGACAAGACGGACGAGAAACTGGACGAAGATGCTCTTCCATTCACATGGATCGAGTATGTCTCTGAAACTTCATCTGTCAGGTTCTGTTTTGCCGACCAGAAATGGGAGTACGGGCCTGGAAACGACCTGATACAATGGGAAGGCGAGCTCTTCGATGAGTCTGATGAGTCTGACCAGTTTCTACAAAAAGAAATCCCCTCTTCAGACGGAAACACCGAAATAACTGTCGATTTCGTCAACCGCACTGGAAAGACCATCAAGGCATTCTGGATCGATTGGCACAGCAAACCGACCTGGTACCACACCATCCAAGACGGCGCGACAGTGCGTCAAGAAACCTACGTTGGCCATGTATGGCGACTAGTAGATGCGTCGAATGAAAGGTTTCGAGTCATCTACTCAGCTCCAGATCAGGGCAGCGATGTCGTTGTTATCAAGCATCTCGTCGAGACGGACGAGGAGGTTGTTTCGCCGAGCAATGACGATTCAGAGGCCGAGGAAGAATCTGCGACTGAACCTCACCTTTACGTCAAGGACTCTAACGTTTGGTTTGGAAAAGAAGACGACCAGGATACTCAATTGTCCGAATATGGCAGCGAGGAGCATCCATTTGACGAGGATCAACTGCACTTGTCACCAAACCATCGGTATGCGGTTGCGTGGCAATACACCCCCGAGCAGGACCATGGGATACACCTGGTGGAATCATCCCCCGACGATCAGATCGAGCCCAAGCTGCGCAGCATTCAATATCTGAAGCCGGGGGACCGGGTGAGGATCGACAGGCCCCGTCTCTTTGACCTGGAAAGTTACCGTGAGATCCCAACCGACGACGCGCTGTTCAGAAAACCTTACAAACTACGGGATCTGGGCTGGAGTCGGAGCGGCCAAGAGTACCGCTTCATCTTCAACGAGCGTGGTCATCAGCATCTCAGGGTGATGGGGATTGGCATTGACGGGCAAGTGAGAACTCTCGTTGAAGAGAAGAGCAGCACCTTTGTCGACTACACAAAGCTATACGCCAAAGTACTGAAGGATTCTGACGAGCTCCTTTGGTCAAGTGAGCGCGATGGATACAACCACCTCTACCTGGTTGATCTCGCCCAAGGTATCGTCAGCAACCAGATAACCAAGGGGACCTGGACAGTGGGCGAGGTTCAGTTTATCAAGGAAGATGAGCGTCGGATATGGCTTCAAGGCTATGGGCTCTGGCCTGGGCAGGATCCATATCACAGACACCTCTGCTGCGTCAACTTTGACGGGTCCGACTTCAAGATCCTCACAGAAGGTGATGGGACTCACTCCTGGACTTGGTCTCCTGACAAACGCTTCTTCATAGACACTTGGTCGAGGGTAGACCAGGCGCCGACAACAGTCCTACGTGATGGAGCTTCTGGCGAGATGATGCTAGAACTCAGCAAGACGTCCATGGGAGAGCTGGAGAAGCACGGTTGGGCTTCACCCGAGAGATTCGCAGCTCCTGGTCGAGATGGCGAAACTCTGATATACGGAATCATCATCCGCCCAGCAGATTTTGACAGCAGCAAGAAATACCCCGTTCTTGACGACATATACGCCGGACCACAAGACTTTCACGTCCCAAAGTCCTTCTCAGCCCTCGCAGGACAGCGAAAGTGGGCAGACCAGGGCTACGTCGTGGTGCTCATCGACGGCATGGGAACAAACCAACGCGGCAAAGCCTTCCACGACGTCTGCTACAAGAACCTCCACGACTCGGGCCTCCCAGACCACATCGTCTGGCTCAAAGCCGCAGCGGAAACCCGACCCTGGCTGGACCTCTCCCGCGTGGGCATCACGGGAGTCTCAGCCGGCGGACAGAGCGCGGCGGCAGCCCTCCTGCACCACGACGACTTCTACAAGGCCGCGGCCGCAGACTCTGGGTGTCACGACAACCGCATGGACAAGCTGTGGTGGAACGAGCTGTGGATGGGCCACCCCGTCGACGAGGCGTATGCAGAGTCCTCCAACGTGACGCACGCGGCCAAGCTTCGGCGGCCGCTGATGCTGATCGTCGGGGAGCTCGACGACAACGTGGATCCGTCTTCGACGTTTCAGATGGTCAGGGCTTTGAACGAGGCTGGGAAGAATCACGAGTTTGTGCTGATTCCTGGGGGTGGGCATGGTTGTGGGGGGAGTTTGTACGGTCTTGCTCGGCAGCGCGAGTTTTTTCGGCGGCACTTGCAGCGGAGGGGGGAGGCGTGTGTAGACCTGGAAGACTCTGTTTAGACTGATTGAAATAGGGGGTTTGATTCATGTTGTTTTCGTTTGGGAAACTTGAGGGTGTTTCTGGGCTGGTTTGTGGTAGGGCGTAACTGAGGTTGACAAGAATAAATAGGGGTAGAATGTGCTCGACCTAGGTAACTAGTTTCAACCAAATCTACTCTGTAAACAAGATCATGATTCACCAAGTTTGACAAAGTAAAAAGAGCCAACTTGGGTGAAACTTGCCTTGTAGAAAGCATGTGTCTCATCAGCGTCTTTTGAGGTTTATTCGAGTTTAGTTACCAACGATGCCCTGGTGAAGCTTCGAAAAGGAGAAGCAATAGACTTGTCACGGGTTATAATAGACTATCGACGCCTAGCCTGAATCTATCGCGATAATTGTAAACGTGGCTTGAGACGATCTCGTGTGGCTGGACTCTGCCCAGGAACAGTGGCTGTTTAGTGGTGGACAAAATAAACCAGAAGATCCTGTGGTCTATGGATACTATAAGGCTTTGAGTATTGTGGTAATCCATACGGATAGGATAAATGAAATCTTGTAATATAGTAGTAGCCTTTATACTTGTTTAGAATGTTATTCTCGGGCTAGTTAGACTCTATTTAGACGTGAAAGTCAATGAACCCGTGACTGCATACTGATGATTCTAACCAACGTCTTCTTTTTCACCACCAACGCATCCATCTCAATTAGTCCAGCCCCTGTCAGGCTAAAATACCCCCCTGCAACCAAAGCAAGGGGCCTCGTCCATTCTCTGTCTCTGTTTAAAGGCCACGACATTTCAAGAAACCCTCGTCAGCATCTGTGTATTTTTCAAGTAAACCTACCTACCCCAATTTGCGCCTTCGAAATCAATCGCCCGTGCAAACTTTTGCGTTTGCGGCGCCTTGCTTTTCTCGGTGCATTGGGCTGCTCCCCCCCTCCAGACTCAGGTTGAGGCTTGACGCCTTGTACTTCTGGACAGCTGGCCTTGTTCTAAACTTTTGGACCCTTTTTTTCTTCTTCTCCTTCTTCTTGTTTCCTCTCCCCCTCTAGGTTTTCTCTCTCTCTAGCATCCTCGTCGGGCATAGTATGCAAAGATGAAGATCTCGTACTTGTCTGTTGGGCTTCTCGCCCTGTTCAGCCCCTTGGCTGCTGCTTGGAGCAAGGAGGGTATGTTGTTGCTGTACTATACCCGTTGAACGACTCTGTCTAACACCTAATCTCTAGATCGCGAAATCTTTCGCATTCGAGATGAAATCTCCCGCTTCGAGACCGATCCCGCCGCCACCTTTTACGACATCCTCGGCATCTCGTCCTCGGCCTCGCTCGACGACGTCACAAAGGCCTACCGCAAGATGACGCGCTCCCTGCACCCCGACAAGGTCAAGCAGCAGATGCGCGCCAAGTCGAGCAAGGACAAGAAGAAGGGCGCCAACGTCAAGCCGCCTACTCCTGCCGAGATCAAGACCGCCGTCAAGAAGGCCGGCGAGGCCCAGGCTCGTCTGTCCCTCATCGCGAACATCCTGCGCGGACCCGAGCGCGACCGATACGATCACTTCCTGTCCAATGGCTTCCCCCTGTGGAAGGGCACCGACTACTACTACAACCGCTACAGGCCTGGTCTGGGTACTGTCGTGATTGGCCTGTTTCTCGTCGTCGGAGGTGGTATTCACTACCTGACCCTGTACATGAGCTGGAAGCGCCAGAAGGAGTTTGTCCAGCGGTACATCAAGTTCGCCCGCGACACGGCCTGGGGCGGCGGCCTCAACATCCCCGGCGTCGAGGCTGCCCCCGCTCCCGCTCCCGCCCCTGCGCCTTCGGACGATGAGGATGCCCCTCCTCCTGTGCCCCAGAACCGACGAGAGCGCCGCATGCAGGAGAAGGCTGCCAAGCGCGAGGGAGGTCGCCCTGCCCCTAAGAGGGTCGCCCGCAGGGCTCCTCCGCCTGCTGCTGCCTCTGGAACCGAGTCCCCTGATGCTTCTGGTCCTACTGGCGCCCGTCGCAGGGTTGTGGCTGAGAACGGCAAGATCCTCGTGGTTGACTCTCTCGGAGACGTGTACCTCGAGGAAGAGGACGATGAGGGCCAAGTCCACGAGTTCCTCCTCGACGTAAGTTGTTCCTTTTACCATGTACGTAAAACCAAGCTAACACTGCACAGCCCAACGAGCTCGCCAGACCCTCCTTCACCGACACCGCCGTCGTCCGCGTCCCCCTCTGGTTCTTCAACGTCACAGCCGGCCGCTTCCTCTCCAAGAAGACCCCCGAGCTCGAGTTCGATATCACCGACGACGACGACGACGACGACTCGGACGTGGCCCAGCGGACGCCCAGCACCGACTCTGCCGGCGAGGACTTTGAGCTCCTCGACAAGAGCACCGACTCGCTCAGCAAGGGCAAGGCGTCGGGCGCCCAGCAGGGAGGCAAGGCCAACAAGCGAAAGGGCAGGAAGAGGTAAAGGATGGACACGAGGTGCTTAGACAATTGATGGGACGGAGTATGAGGGGGAAAAGGACTATGCGGCTCTACGTAGTATCTAAAAAAGGAGGCCAAGACGAATCAATCATGAAAAGCTTGATTAGACTCTAAAGTAATGATGCGACAAGATCTAGCTAGTCGTACGTATCGTCTTGGTATATATCGACGAGTTGTGGTCCAAGAAGCACTGGTTATATACAAGTCTTGTGCTAAATACCGAACCCTTTTGACGCAATTATCATGGCACATGCCTTGTCCATGGCCTATTCCTTTCTTGTAGGCTCTGGCTGGCTTGTCTCCTCATCTCGTTGAGCTGGAGCTGGTATATCATCTCTTCTTGGATGCCACCCCCCTGTCCACCCAACCCAGCCCGTCTCTCTAGGACCTCTCGCCACGGAAATCAAGATTGAAACTCCTGCAAATGCAACTGAACCGAATGAGCGAATGTCACCAAGTTCACGGGTCTCAACTTACTGCTGCAGGCGCCACTCCTCTTCCAGCCTCCATCGGCGTACAGCTTGTTTCCCACAGCTGTGCCCGTCAACTGACCTACAAAGGCCAGAGCCATGTACGCCGTGTTTACCCGGTTGCGCGCTCTGGGGTTGATGTTGAAGATGGCGGCGCGGTTCGCCACTTGAGCTGTCTGCATGCCAATGTCGATGCCGATGGCCTGGACGATGGGCCCTGCCACTGTGGACTTGCTGATGAAGGTGCCGACGAGGGCGCCGACCAGGGCGAGGATCTGGCCTGCTATTGTTGACAGGAGGGGCACGAAGCGATCGATGAGTCTTCCAATCAGGGGGATTGAAATGATGGTTGCAATCCCAGTTAGAGAAAAGAGACCGATCTGTAGTGATGAGTAGTCGTATGGCGGAGACGCCAATAGGAAGGTGAGGGTTGTCCAGAACGAAGTAAAGATCAACGAGAGGGTGAAGGCGATGAGGCAAGATTGAATGAGGACCGGTTCGGTAAACATCATGTATGGAATCGACCAGAGAGCGCGGAAATAGTTGAGGCCATCTGGGTTAGTAGATGGATAATCGGGCATGAACAAGAAGAGAACCGATGCAAGTAGATACTGGGCGCCGCAAGAGAACCAGTAAATATTGCGCCAGCTGGTGTAGTTGGAGACGACTCCAGATAAGAACCTGGCCATCAACAGACCGAGCATCAGTCCGGAGACGACAATGGCTAGGAGAGATGCTTTCCGGTGTGGAGGAGCAAAGTCTCCCACCAGGGGGATCATCAACTGAGGTGTCACAGTAGTAACACCACATATAAAGGATAGGGCGCGAAAGACGGTAAAGTCATTGGTCACGCAGAGACCTATCCACTGGTCTGTGTAAGTGAGTGACTATCCAAGCCGTGAAGACAACTTACAAGAGTCGCGGTAACGATGATAAGAGTGATGATAAAAGGACGCCTCTCGAGAATGTCACCCAGCGGTAGAACAAAGACAAGTCCGGTAGCGTAACCCGACTGCAGCAGGGTCGCTACCTGAGATGACTCCTCGTACGTGACTTTAAAGTCGGCGGCTATCTTGTTGAGGATGGGTTGGTTGTAGTAGAGGTTGGCCACGGTAAAGGCAGCAGACTTTACTACAAGTTAGACCACTCAGCGAGGTTTCCTTTGATACACGGACGTACCATGGCATAGAGTAAACAATGCGCCATTGTCAGCGCAGGCGGAGATTTATCATCCCATCGACACGTCTTTGGTGTTGTCACGCTACGAATCCAGCTTGACTCGTACTTTGACTGGACTATCGCATCTGTCTCATCACTCGACTCTGAGGTGGTAGCAGCCTTGGTCTCCGGGGAGGTTCCGGCGCGTGGCTTTTCCAAGTCATTGTCTTGGATGATTTCGAGGTCCGAGGGCGTTGGCTTCTCGGCCGAACGGCTAGAGGACGTCATTGGCGATACCTTTCACGTCTAGCGCGACAAGTAAACGAGATGAGGTAGAAACTTGAGACGGCATACAAGGCAATTGAATTTATAATTGCGACATGGATATCGAAAGGTTTTGAAGGGAAGAAGGGAAAAATCGGTGAGAATGGACCAACAAAGGTCAGGGTCATCGATCAAGAGCCTCTCATTAAGAGTGGGTATTTTCCATTCGCCTTTCGGGATTAGCAGCCCTTGTTTTTTTATGATTAGCAAGCAAGCGAGCTTTAATGGCTAACTAGGGATTGCGACATCGATCTTGCCAAGTCTGATCTCCGGGGGGGAAGAGGAAAGGGAAGTTTTTTTGCTTTGAGGCTGGGGTTTGGTGATTGTGGCGATGGAGAGCATAGTATGGGTGGCTCTGTAGCAGGACTAGGAACAAGAGTGAATGATATGAGAAGTGAACATGATGTTCTATTAAACAATTGTCGGAAGATTTGTCTATAATACACTTGTGAATTCTCAAGTACTGATTCTTCCTGTTGATCGCGTCCATATGCTTCAATAGGTACCCAGACAGGTAGGGAGGTTGGTAGGTGGGAATTGCTTCATTTATCATAGGTACAAAAGCTCCAAGACCTATCTAAGCCAAGACAAAAACCATGACCATGTGAAATAAGAATTAGACAACCTCGGTCGGAGAATTGTCAATATAAACCTAATTTAGTACTGCACCCCGTACGGAGTAGGCAGGTACTGTAGGTAGGTATCTTGTAATTAATTTCCCGAATGTGCAAAAGAGCCCTGGTCCGGCCCGGACATCCGTTGCACGGGAGAGCCCGCTCCGCTCCGAAAGAAGTCGTAGATGCCGCGCCCGCGCATGGTAATACTCTATAGGAAGCAGAAAAAGCGAACTGAAACCAGCTGGGCGACGAGATGAAACGAGAAATCAGGCGGGAATAGAGAGGTTAGTGATAATCTGACAGGACAAGGGCCACAGCCTGATAATAATAGTCGTATCTTCCTCCTTGACGCATGCTGCACCCGACCAACAGCCAACTGCACCCACCCAGCCTTGTGGGCAAACCAGCTCATCCCTTGGCGCACGGCAAGTGGGAGGCGCGCACACGCACACGCACCCCCCTTGAAACCTGACACGGCATCTGGGAGCGCAGTATATCAACCGAATAGGGCAGTCCAAGCTCCCCCCGGAGGCTGATGCTCCATCTGTACAACCTCTAATCTCAGCAGCGGCTGGCCAGTCGCCTAGGGGGCCGGACCGCTGGTTTGCTGCTGCGCCCTGCAGGGGTCCGCCCGCTGAGAGAGGGATTGCTTGATCCTACGGGGGATCGATCCCCTCGATACCGGTTTTCTTGGGGGGGTGGGCGTGTAAGCAGCCGGATGCCGTCACGACCACATAAGTATGTCCGGGTGACCTTTTCTTTCTTTCCTGAGTTCTGTTACTTCTTTCATTTGTCTCTCTTTATCGTTTAGTTACGGATACTGGTTAACCAGACATGTCTGGGCCTCGTCTACCGAACACTCACCTCCACTCCGACAACCAGCTTGTGCAACCACACTCACAGCCTGATTTTCGACCAACACGACAAGAAGAGCAGAATTTTCTTCACACAAACTCTCCCATGTCTCTCGACCGATTCTCCTCAGGTCCCTTGTGGGCAGCAAAACTAAACCTCCGTCTCCTCTCCATCTCCTTCGACGCCGTCCTCCTCATCACGGTCCTCGCACTCATCGTCGGCTCCGGAAGCGACGCGACAACCGTCATCCTCTTTGGACCCCTAGTACGTGTTTTTCCCGCCCCCTCTCCCTCTTTCCTCGAATTCCCCAGTTGACCGCTCAGGCCTGTATGGCGTTCACGTGGAGTTTCATGGACGCAGTCTCCCTCTGCACGAAGAGGCGTCGCGGTCACGAGCCGTTTACCCGGATGCAGTTTGACCTAGTCTTGTGCTTGGCGTTTGTGACTGCGTCGTCATTGATAGGATATCTTGGCACCGTCGACCACGCGGTGCCGACGCTAGCCCAGACCAAGGACGAGCCTCACCTTGCGACGCGGGCTCTGTTTTGCTTTGGTATCGCTGAAGTGTGAGTCTCGAGACTTGATCTACCAATACGAAACAGATGATTAATATAGGTGACTACAGGTTCGTTCACTTGTTACTGTTCGTCATCGCCCACCAAGAGTGGAAGGCCTCGGCCAACGAGTTCCAGATCAGCAGCCCTTCCTCTGTCGATGATCCTCTTCCGGCTTCAACTTGGACAGTTTCACCACCACCAAAGTCTGGACCTGGTCGAAGAGAGATTGTAATCCTTAGAGACGAAGAAGAGGGCCTTTTGGCAGATACATCACGACCCTCGAGCGGGTAGCATTCGAGTAGCGACCATGTTATGACTTACGACAATAGACTTTCTTTCTTTTACATCTTTCGCTGTACACTTTTGATTAAATCTGCTGTCAAATGTGAATAGTCTGAGGATAAATGTCCGACGATTGTTGAATTCCAAAGCTACCAGACGAGCCTCAAAGTATGAGCTACACTTCTTTATCCAGGTTTACTTCTACTCACACGAGAACCCTCGTCTCCTTTCCCATCTTTCACGTCTGGCATATTCTGGTTCTTGAACAGGCAGTTCACCCCGCCGCTGCTTTCCAGACAGGTCCGGCACAAGAGGTCCACCGGCCCGGCGAGGCAAAGCTGCGTGGCCTTGTCGCAAGTCTGGGTCGAGCCCTTGTCTTCTTCAATCGCCTCGGAGCAAGGACGAATCTTCCCCCAAGGTTCCAGCTGCGTAGAGCACTTCCAGCAGTGGGCGGTCTGAGAGATCCAGAGGCACATGGTGTTGGGGATCGAGGAGTTGGGCACAGAGATACACTGGATGTCCTGTGTTTTCTGGGCGTCTTCCTACGATAAGGTGTGGATGAGTAATGCAACATGCGCAGGTGAGAGACTATGCCTCCAGCGAGGTATTATATATATAATGCTCATAGGCTAGAATGACCACTCAGTGTTTAGAAGAAATCACCGGAATAGTATCTCTGTTCGGGGACCGTGGCTGTAACAACGGCATAGTGCTGTTGAATCCTTTGTTACCCATGGGGAAACTCGAGAACATCAAGAAACAGTAGAACAGAAATCCGAGGGCGATGTAGGCGCTAAACAAAGACCTTTCTGGTACAGTATCCGCACTCTGAACATACGTTGCCGTACAAGTCTCAATCATGGTCTTCCTCTGTCAAGCCAGGACAACCCTCCATCTCCCAGTCGGGATACACCATCTTGCACCAGAAGCAGTATTGATGCTTCTCCCTTAGATATTCCAGCAGCTGCTTGAGTCGCTCGCCAATCTCCAATGCATTAAACTCGTCCAGCTCTTCATCCTCCTCATCTAGATCTTCGACTGTGGCGTAGACTGTATGTCCCTTTCCCAGTGCCCTCTTGTCGTCTGCGTCTTCTTGGTCGTCCTCGTAAGTGGGTAGCCGTGATAGTGACTGCTCGAGGTCATAGCGCATGCGTCGATCGCGTTCTGCTTCTTCTCGGTGTCGGAGAAGACCGCGGTATAGCACGGGGACTGATTTGAGAGGACGAGATGATATCGGCGCCGGCTTCTTTCGAGACCCGTCAGCCTCATCCGTTGATTCGTCGACCGCATGTTGGCCTTGAGGATCTGCCTTCTCATCGTCCATCTGCTCTGCTGTGCGTTGCGCCGCAAAGAACTGCTTCTCGAGTCTCGAGTCCTCGCGCTCCTTTCTCACCCGCTCTCGATATTCATCCGGGTCCATCTTGGCCATCTTGATATCCCTCTCTTCAGCCGCCTCTCGAAGCTTCCTCTTCTTTTCATTATCCAGTCCAATACCTCCACGGTCCTCCTTGACGTTGACCTTGATCGGCTCTGCCAGACCCGGGGCGTTACCATCCTCCGCCTTCTTACCCAGGCCACCGCCCGTGAAGCCCATCTTGGCCATCATGGCAAGGCCCTTGCTCTTCTTAGCCTTTGCGTCATCGAGCATCGACGTTGACAGGGCTTTTTCCCGCGCGGCTTCCTCCTCTTCTGCGATCTGGGCCTTTGACTTGACGAGTCCTCGTGCGCGCGATTCACGCTTGAGGCGTTGTGTGCGTTGCAGAGATGATTCTTTGATGGGCGCGGGTTCCTCAAACGTCATGTTCATATAGTCATCATCTTCCTCGTCTGGTGCGCTTGCGCCATTTTGATGAGAGCTCATGATAAAGCTGCTGAAGCGATCAAGACTGATTCTAGTTGACTTGATCGAGAGACTATCGATTAAATGTGTAAGAGCAAAAAATGAGATGGCTGGTGAGTTTGATTGTTGATGGATTGTTCTTTCTTCAGGAATCGTCTCCACTCAATTTTAGTGGTCGAAGCGCTGAGGCACAGTACCAATAAGAGCATCCCCTCAGCAGCCAGGAACACTGCCTTGACTGCAGCTTGAAGTGTTCTTCTACGTTTAAACTTGGAATTGGCTTGGTAAAACATTGTAGAGTTCTTGAATGTGTTTCCTAACTATATGGGCAGGTACGAATTAAGCTACTCCTGACTCATAGGTAAATACTTCAAGCCAAGCACGGCGTGGCTCTCACTGATGAAGTCATCGCATGTATCGGGCATGAATGATAGAAGATGGTCACATTGATCAATCTTGTCAAAGGCCAGGCAAGGTTTAGGCAAATTAGACGCACATCATATTCAAGGAAGCATTAAAGTCCTCCCTACTTTATGATGGACTTTGGAGGACTGGGCAGACGTTCAAATGAGTGAATCCCACAGTGCAAATTGGATCCAGCAACTCCATGAGAAGCCATTGCCCCTGTAAGATCAAAGATTGCAAGTATAATAAGTACGCAAAACAGACAATACGAGTTACAGACGAAAATATGTAATATTGGTATCCTATGCCAAAGTGCCCCTCTACCTGTTCTTGGCCCTCTTCCTCGCCGACCTCTCCCTCTCGTACACGTTCGCCTCGCGTCCCTCCTCGCTCTGGATCTCGGCCACGAGCCTCTTGTACTTCTTCTCGTACGCCTCGTCCTTGGCCTTCTTGATGCGCAGCTTCTCCCTCGCCATAAAGTTGGCGTCCTTGCGCAGCTCCCGCATGGCACCCTTGCGCTCCCTCTTGTGCTCCTTCTTGAGCTTGGCCAGCTCCGCCCTCTCCCGGTCGGGATCGTAGTGCTTGTCCGGGTCGAACGTCTCCTCGAACTTGGGCACGTACGTCTTGATCGCCAGAGGTTTGTGGTGGTGCAGTTCCAGGTTGCGGCGTGATAGCTGGGCAACCTTGAGCATCCGCTCAAACTTGGCCTGGAGCTTCTCAACTCTCTCGTTGAGAGCAGGGGGGAGTCGAGAGCGGGATGCCTTGCCGTTCAGATGTTTCAGCACAGCAGCAACCTGGCCAAACGTCTCGAGGAACGCGCTCTTTCCGGTCCACGTATCTGCAGCCGCTTCCAATAACTGGGCGGTTGTGTCGAGGATGGCAACCTTGCGGGCTGTCGCCTCCTTGCCCTCGACCTCGTCGTCCGCGCAATCCGAGAAATTAAGCTTCCTCACGGCTGTCTTGCTGGCACCTTCAGTACGGATGCCAGCGGTAGCACTGTGAAGAGGGAAGTTCCCGAGCTTCTTTGAAGAAGAAGCAGGAGCAAGTGCAGAGAGTGTGTTCAAGGAGAAGTTGATCACCTCTGGCATATATCGCTTGGAGAGCTTCTGGTAGCTGACTGCGAGAATGGAGAGGTACGTGCCAATGGCATAATGCGACAAGGTTTGAGGGACTCGTTGACCAAGGTACCGCGCAATTGTCAACACGGCAGGCGTGGCAACCTGGTGAAAGTGATCGGATGTGGGAAAGATGGTGCCGACAGCAGTAAGTAAGATCAGATCTCCGGACCCCAAGGCTAGAGGACGCGACTCACCCATCTCCTCGATGTTTTGTCGGAACTGCTCGCTGATCTCGACGGGGAACATCTTGGCAAGAGAGTGGATGTGTCGCACAATGCTCTCGAGCACGGCGAAAGGCGCAGAGGTCGCAGCATCCCAAGGCAGAGCGACATAGTCGACCAGAGCGGTAGAGAAGTTGGCGAGCTTCTCCTTGTTCTTGCTGCTGAGCTTTGGGTGGTAAAGGGCTCGGATTCTTTGAACAATGGTAGGGAATGTCTTTGCTGGGTATGGCGCGACAATCTCTCGGAACTCGTCGCAAGACTGAGGGCACTCAAAGGTGTACGGTAGGCCTTGTTCGTCGCCCTTTTGGATTGCCGAGGCTTTTGTCGACGAGTCGGCCTCGAAGACGGGGTTCTGGCGCTCTTCTTCGTTGAGCAGGCCCATGGTGAATTCGTCATCTGCGTCCTCATCCCCATCGGCATCTTCGTCAGAGCCCTCCATATCAGACTCCTCGTCGCTGTCGATAGGCTCCAGATCCGATCCGCTGGCGACAAGATCATCATCGATGATGAAATCGTCCTCATCGTCAAATCCCAGTTCTGTCGCAGTTGGTCGAGCTCTAATGCCATCTCCCAGGCCGAAATCCTCGTCGTCTTCGTCCAAGTCCATCTCGTCTTGCCGGTTCTTCTTGCCCTTGTCATCTGCCTCATCGTCCTCACTGTCCGAGACCTCCTCTCCTCGCATGCGTCTCTGGCGCTTTTCTTCGAGTTCCTTGAGCCTTTGAGACTCCTCCTCGACCTTTTCCTCATCTGTCTTGGTTCGATCTGCAGGCTGAGCTCTCTTGTCCTGGGCCAGTTTCTTGACCTGGAGATCAAAGTTCTTCTCAAAAGCATCGCGATCAACGCCAGCAATTGTCGAGATTGCACCCTGAGCCTTGGTGCCCTGTCGACCTTGCGACAAGAGCATATGAAGGTTCGGAAGCTCCTTGTCAAGCTCCGCTCGCAGATCGTCATCTTGATCCTTGGTAGCCTGTCGCTCATACTTGTGCAGCTTGGACTTTGCAATGACCTCTTCCATGACCTCCTTCTTGGTCTTTTTCCGCTCGGGTTCGTCATTTTCGCCCTCTCCGTCGCTGCCCATCGAAGCCATATCGCGAAGGCGCTTCAGTCGCTGCTGTTCTCGTACCGAGCCATCGCTGTCGTAATCTTCGTCGAGATCTTCTTCTTGGAAGTCGTCCACAGGCTTCATATCATCAAAGGATATAGATTTTCCCATGTGTGTAAGACTCTCTGAGGGCTCCTCGTCTTCCAGGTCGAACATGGAGCTCTTCTTGTGGCTTCTCTGTTTCTCTCGGGCGAATCGTTCCAGCATCTTCTCTTCAGGCGCCATGGTCGGGTCGTTTTCACCAAATCGACGATCAAGAATGCCGCCAACCTTGTTGCGTCGCTGCATCTCGACTAGGAGGGTTTCTCGGCGCTTTGGGGCTCAGTTAGTTGCTGTCAACGAATGCGACCGTGTCGTCGAACTTACCCTCTCCTCGCTGGCTGCCTTGGCCTGACCAGGACGTCCTTTGATGCGGCCTGCAATGCCAGGCGCGGTAGGCCGATTGGTGGTGACCTCGAATTTGGGACCTTTCGCATGTTTCAGGTCGAAAGGGTTGAACTGCTCGCGAATGCCATCCAACACAACCCCTCTGTGCAGGCGCTTTTCGTTACGGGAGTGCTCATCTTGGGCAATGCGACGCCTCTGCTTCTTCGACTGCTGAGGGCCGACAATTCCTTGCTCTCGGAGCGACGCCTTGAGGCGCTTGAGCTGGGAGCCGGCCATGGCGAATGTGATGCTAATGTTCGACTTGCGCTATGAGTATGAGCCTCCAGGATTTTTTCCAATGGAAAAAGTCTTATCGTTATCAGTAAATTTATGTGGAGCTGAACAAGTTGCTCATCGAGTGGATTTAGCAATAAGCCAATCATTATCCACGACCACGTCAAAAGCAATCCTCTACTCCATGCTTCCTTCCCTAGGTACTCTCGATACTTCTTCAAATTCTTCAAGGGGCTCTTTATGGGGCCCCACGTTAGTTCGAGTCCCAGATCAGGCATTCCTTTTTCCCCCTCTTCTTTTGCACGTGGTTGTTGGTGTCTTTTTGCTCCATGTTCCTTGCACGTTTCGTTGTTTTCTCATCAAGCTTGCCATGGGCTACAGACGGTCCCGGGTGGTACTATCCCTAATCGGGAACCAAAGGCGGTATCGCATGGCAGAATGCCCTGACGTCAGGAGCTCTCGCCTATCGCTATCGGCAACTTCAATGAAGATGAACTCTACAAGCAGCTATAATCAACATGACCTGGGCAAGCAGCCTACTCGCCTTCGCCCGAGATGAACGGGTAGTCCTCGTGAGCCTGGGTCTTGCCACTTTTGGCGTTGTCAGCACCATAATTACTACCCTCACATTCATACGCGACGAAAACGAGATCCCTCCAGCACAGCCAAAGACGCAGTACATCACGCAGGATACAGAGGACTCTCTGGAAATAGAGACCCTCGAGAAGCTTCTGGACCATCCAAACTACTCAATCAGAGAGATTGCTGTCAAGATTCTTTGTGATCGGGCTATCAACGACCGCGAGACAACGCACTCTTTGCTTTTTGGGATAACCCGACCAGACTACGATGAGCGTATGAAGTGTCTTCGGGCGCTGGCCCTGCTCACGGGGCAGACACTGGGTACGGGGACTTGGCACTCTTTGGGGGAGACAACTAACAACTTTAGGTCTGGATGGGCTGTCCAAGTTGAACAATCCCAAGGGCTACTCTGCCCTCGTAAGGTCCCTCGAGCTGAGCCTGGACGACGTTGAGCGGCCGGATCTCACCGACAGCCACTGGGACGAGTACTACCTCCGCGATATGGCCGAAAGGTTCTGTCTCATGTTCATCCTCGAGCTGTCCAACAAGTACGGTACTCGCGATCTTGTTAAGGCAGGGTTCGTCGAGAAGTGGTTGGCAAAGCAGGAATGGGGAGCAGGACCCGAGGAGAGACGGCAGAACTTCAAGAACTACATGGACCTCAAGAGCAACCGGATCGTCGAGATAGTGGAGAGGATCAAGGACGAGAGGCGTGGACGTAAGGCGCTGGAAAAGTCAGGGCTGGTGGACTGGAGGGAGAACATGCGGACCATCTTTCATAAGACGCCAGATATCACCATGGATATCCAGGAAGAGGTTGTGGAAGGTGCTCTTGCGGAGCAGCAGATTCCTCGCGGCCTAGAGCATTCGGCCGAAGAACAGCGACTTCGACGACAGCATCGGGAAGCGATGGTCCTCAACGACGGGACTCGACCGCTGGGCAGGGAGGACATTATTGAACGGGACCACGGTTCCCCGACTTAGTAAGAGGGAGGAATCGGCAAAAAGAATATCAACCAGGTTGGCCTTGGCATCAAAGGGTTTTGCCAGGTAAGGACCCAATGCAGCGCCGAGGTTGTCGTTATGGATGCAGCGCATAGGAGCGCTGCCTTTCAGACAGCGGGCAGAAGAGGTTATCAACTGACTCCCCAACTGACTCCCAGGTTATTGATACCTACCCAGGGCAGCCAGCATAGCAGACACACAGGCTCTGATCTGTGCTCTGCCAACATCTTGCAACCTTGAGACAGGCTTTACAGAACAGCGTCACGGTCAAGACATGACCCAAGTTGGGTCTATTGATTGCTATAGAATCATTCGCGCATGGGTACTATTCAGAATTGATACTACTCTTCCTTCTTGTCGGTCTACATATTCCTTGCCTCTCTACTTTTCCTCCAACTCCTCAAAGTCAGTCTCGGCCAGCTCCTCCTCGCCCTTGGGCCACTAGATACGGTGGTGTCCTGTCCCTTTGGCAAACATCCTTCCGTAGAGCTGCCATGCGCTCGTCAGAGACCCGGCGTTCAAACTGGATTTCTTCGGAGGCTGGGCTAGTTCGCATCACCTCGGCGTCCATCTCGGATACATCGCGTACCTTTCTGAAGCCGCGGATTCTCCTCTCCCAGTAGGTGTAGTCAGCGCCCAGACCAAGCTGCTGGAGAAAGTCCTTGAGGATGTCGAGGTTGTAGCGCCTGTTCTCGCACTTGAGCCCCGTGCTGATCAGCTTCCGCCAGGCCTCGGGTTGTGCCAGGTCGGCGAACTGGAAGAGGGCAACGGCGAGCTGGCCCCATCGAAGCACCAGGGCAGGGTCCACGGTCCCCTCCAGGTGGCGGAACTCGACGGTGCCCTTGACGTAGGCCTCTTCGTCGCTGTGGTCGGCCCAGACGCCCTCCTTGGTGTAGGCGGTGCAAGTTGCTAGGGACAGCGACTTCTTCTGGGCGAAACCCTTGAGGATGTACAGGTCCTGGACTGTCCATATCCTCTTCAGGGCCGCCCAGAGGAGAGGCTTGTCCGCAATCTCCTCGGGGACGTGCTGCACGAGGTCCGGGTGCGGATCCTCGTCCTCGAAACCCTCAGCCATGTAAGCCATGTCTTTCCCGAGGGCAGCCGACCACGTCATGAGCCTCCTCCAGGGGTGGCAGAGGCTGAACATGATGTTCTCCACGCAGCACACGAGGCAGAGAACCTTGCGGATGAGGTGTAGTGGGAGCGGCTGCTGGCCCTTTCCGACGTGGACGTGCAGTCCACAGGCATGAGTTATGAGCAGCCTGAACCTTGTCGCGAGGCCGCCGACGACCTCGAGGATCGCCTCCCAGCCCTCAGGCACATCCTGGCAGATGGGGCTCACGAGCTCAAAGCCGGTCAGGCTTTCGTACTTTTTCCAGGGTTGATAGGAGTCGTTGAGTGAGCCGTCAATCTCCAGGGCCCAGGCGTGGTACTTGAGGCTCACGCCCGAGACGTGGAACAGGCCGCGCTTGGCGAGCTCCCGCTTCCAGGGCCGTCCCGTGCCGTTGCCGCTGGGGCAGACGTAGAAGGCTGGGTGGCCGAGAGAGGCGATGACGCCGGCTACCTGATGGACTCTCACGGGGAAGTAGCTGCCGCGGACGATATCTCTGGGGTCATCGGGATGAGGGTCTACAAACTGGGGACCCTCGTCTTCATCCGAGGATGGATCGACGTCCATATTTTCAAGCCCAGGCGCAGGCTCAGACTTGTCGTCTAGTTGGACTGAGCCGACGTCCATCATGTCGGTATCGCCATCTGGGTCGTCGTCTTCCTCAACTGGATCGACCAGCATCTCGTCAAGAACATGAGGATCAAAATACCCCGGGTCGATGTCGTAGTTCAGATCGTCGTCCCAGCTCGCCTCGGTTGTGACTCCTTGGGACTCTGCGTACCACGGGTGCGAGGCCTCCTCACCCGATGGCCCTTTGTCCGGGACCGTTATTTCCTGCGCTGGAGGAGGACCCGGTTCTTCGCCTGCGACGCTAAGCACGTCGTTAAACGGTTCGACGTTGGTCTGGTAGTTGTAGATGGATGGATCCAGGGGCTTCGACGGACGCTTCCATGTAGGAGCAAACATCTCGAGCTCCACGCCAAACGTGTAGGTGCAGTTCTCAAGACCCTTGACGCCCTTTGTGAACTTGGCCCAGTTCAGAGCGTCCCGCTCAAAGTCCTCCTGCGAGGTGCAGGGTCTCGGCTGCCCAGGCTCTTGGTCATATTTGAGGATAGGCCTCGTGCGAACGGGCCAGCCGACCAGGTCTGGGACTTGAGGCGGCTCTTCGCGTTGTTGCCTGTAGTACTTGACCTCTTCTAGGCCCTCTGACTGGAGAGCGTCGAAGAAGGTGAGGCCTTGGTCGATGCGTTGTCTCATGACCCTTGACTCTGCGATGAGAGAAGTGTTGGACCACGGCCGGGGAGGATTAAGAAGGAACTTGCAGATGGTGATCCAGTCCATGATGGCCGGACCATGAAGAGTTCCGCAATGTTGATTCAGCTCGATCCAGGGGTATTCCGGAGAGTCGGCGTTTCGAAAGTCGTATGCCGCCTGGAACTTGTACTTGTCGTCGTCGACATCCTGAACAGGCAAGTCCAGGAGATGGATCAGATCTGAGATGGAGTTAGCCTCGTGGACCTTGTCCAGTCCAGGCCTATACTTGCCTTCGCTCAGCTCCCCAGGATGGGGCATGATCCTGAGCGGTCGGCGATGCCAGGAGAGGCGATTGGTCCACGGGTCATCGACCTGGACAGCCAGGCCCATCTCGGTCTTGAGGTCGATGGGATGCTGCTCTCTGAAGACGTTTGTGAACTGAAAGCCAAGGGAAGGCAGTGAGCCAGGTCCGCAGTGAGGAGGGTGAAGCTTACTCCAGAGAGGGTCCGTCACCCAGAGCATAGATACGATCTCCTTGAGTCGTTCAAGGCTAAAGGTACCTTCTAAGGGCATGAACGAGAGTTTCAGTCTCGTTTCGGCGCTAGCGAATGTAATCAGCTTCTCGTTGAGGATCTTGAGAACCACCTCGAGTTGTCTGTGCAGGTCGTCCACAGACCCGAGGAAAGGAGACGTAGCCTTGATCCCGAGCCAGAGATACTCATCGCACTGAGTCTCCCTGAGATCATCATCGTAGCTAAAGCCCCAAGCCTCGGCCCCGGGAAACTGAAGCCTCCAGTAGTGAGCCAGAATCCTATCGAGATGTTCAATGGCCCACCGGGCACAAGACCCCCTCACCTGAGGGTCCGTGAAGCCGGCATCGCTGCGCTCGTAGGCGTAGGGAGGGAAGAGTAGGGGTCTTCCTTGGGGCCGCACGTAGCCCGCGTCGCTGAAGGTGCCGTCCTCCTTGTAGCTGAGGGCCAGGAGGAAGCGTAGCTCGATGCGGGTCATCAGGTCTGAAGACATGGTTGGCGATATCGATGTAACGACTGTATTCCCAAGTGTCAGTGATGAGCCTTTTGGCTTGTGTGTCCAGCATCAAACATGGGCTTGAAGTGAAGGTGTTAAAGTTGATATAGTTGTTGCGGGAATAGGGGGGAATGATGATGGCTTATGGGGGAGATGGGTGAATTGAGTAAAAACCTCGAAGGGAGGCCTGACGAGATATTGTTCGACAGGATAACCATGGTTTATTAGTGGAATAGGAAGTGTTTCAGATATAGAACAGCCATGAACACATGTTGCTGAACATGACTTGATAGATTCTATTGTGGATGGCAGTTCTTTGTCTGAGCATATCATGTCGGCCACATGTTCAGGTTTAGAACATCTCTACCATGTCGAGCAGAGTAGAACAGACTTAGATACACAAGTTGATTGTTGGAGGTTATTCTTAGGAATAGCCAAGGTAATGGTGACCCCCTTCTCATCTTTGGCAGCTCAGGCACAAGCGTAATGACTCAAACCAGAAGGACTTGACAGAATCCTTGATGCCGAAATCTCGAGATCTGAGCCTCAAAGTACAACCAAGTACTTCTTTCCCTGACGAATAGTATATGGAAATATGAATCGGCGCACAAGAACTACGCCCTGAGGAGGAGTTCTCCATGACTTCAAGATTGACATCGTATCGTTTGCCTGTTGAACAAGTTCCAAACGCTCGAAGCTAGTCCATCTGACAGTGCATACTACCACTGTCAATATCAGTGCAATATCTATGAAAAAATCCATCGTTTGTCGGTCTCTGCCAGTGCCAGCCAGTGCCAGACCGACAACACCTTGCACTCCCACCAGCCCCTCTCTCTTTTCCTCTCTTCCTCTCTTCCTCTCTTCCTCTCCATCAACGTTTTCTCTTCCCCTCAATCTCTCAGAATCCCTCTACTTCAATCGTACACTCGCAACAAAGTAGCTGCCGACATGGCGCCAGCATCTCGCCGAGTGAGGAGGCCTCGCGCCGCCGCGCCAACCCACAGCATGGCGGATCCATGGATCCGCTCCGACAATGATTTCCCCCGAAAGTCCTCCAAGAAAGCGTCAACCTCCAAGGCCGCAGCAGGGCCAGCCAACTTGCGGGAATCAAGCTCCAGCGATGACATTCCTCTCATGTCCCTCAGGATGGTCACGGCCTCCAAGGCAGCAGCAGCAGCAGCAGCAGCGCGCCGAGCCGCTGAGAGGGACGAGATCGCCTCTGAGAGGGACGAGATCGCCTACGAGAGCTCCGGCTCCAACTCGTCGATTCCCGCAGTCCTCCCCAAGAAGACCACCGAGGCAGCGGAAGATGCCTCTCAGGCGAGAAAGAGAGACGCCCCCAAGGAGGGCACCGAGACCCCGAGAAAGAAGCTCCGGGTCATCTGGAAGAAAAAGAGCACCGCCTCTGATGGTTCAACAGCGTCCTCCCCATCGACGGCTGCCTCATCGGCAGCGGCTTCATCACGAGAAAATACTGCTGAAACATCGACGACTCCTGCAGCATCGACGGCTTCCTCGCAGCCTGCAATCGGCCAAGAGGCAGACGCTACTTCGTCCATGACTACCACCCAAGAAGCAGCGACTCTCTTTCCAGTGGCCCGATCTGAAGCCGAACTGTTCCAAAGACTCAGTCAGTGTCTCCTTCGTCTGCGAGATGATGCCGATGCCACCCAGAAGAGCGTGCAAGGCGTCTTGAATGCCCAAGAAATGCAAGCAAAGATCGCTTCCCTCGAGGCCCAGCTAGAAGCAGCCCTCAACATCCAAAGCACCGGAGGCGACCTCGCCAAGTGTGAAAAGGCCCTCGCCGCCAGTCTTGCCAAGGAAAAGGAGACCTCTGCATCTCTCGCAGACCTCAAGATCGAACACCAGAAGCTCCAGGCCTATCGCGACGAGCTGAGACGAGACATCGAAGAGCTGTCGGATGAAAGGGAGCAGCAGCACCCCGACCTCCCACGCGAAAAGGTCACAGACGACAAGATTGAGCACGACTGGCTCTGCCTCGCTCACGAGATCCAAAACTTTACCCTCCAGGTCCTCACAAAGGATCCCCTCCGTGGCTCGACTCCTCAGGGGGCCAACTTCACACAGGTCACCGCGCTCAGACACAAGCGCAAGCATGACCCGGACTTGGCCATCTATTACCTCCAGAAGCACATCTGGGATCGTATCAACGACGAGATATTCCACGCAGGGTCCAACGTCTGGGGAGGTCGCCCCGGCAAGGCCTTCAACCACCTCTGCATCGACATCGCAGGTAGGTTTCAAACCCCTCAACTCTTTGTGTTCTAATGCTCACTGTTCACAGAGGACAATCCCGAGGACATGGAAAATCTCAGCCGCGCAAAGGCTCAGACAGCCGACATCCTGCGTCTGACCTACGACACTGAGAACAAGGCCGAGGTGACCAAGATTGTCACCGGTCTGAAGCTCGACCTGCACGTCTTCACAGACCCCAAGAAGGCCAAAGAGGCCGAGACACGCCTGATGACCATCGTCATCCGAGCGATGCGCATCAACCTCGTCTTCATGAAGTCAAAGGCCTTCTTCCTCCCGATGGAGGTGCAAGACCTATACGACGAGGCCGACGTCGACATCCGATACATCAGAGGAAACCAGGACAAGGACACTGAGCTGGAGCTTCAGGTCTCGCCGCAAATCACAAAGGTCGGAGACGCAGACGGACACAGCTTCGACAGCAGGGTAATCATCTGCAAGGCCATCGTCACGATGCGCGAGACGAAGCCGCGCGGTGGGAAACGCGGTCGTGAGTAAGGACGGCAGTCGACTTGGAGAAGAATCATGAAGCTGGTTGGAAGGGTAACTAGGTGGAAGAATGTACACATTAAACCTCTAGTGGTAGAATAGTTGTGCCTCACCAATGCTTTCACCCTTTCAATCCCCTCTGTCTGTATCAAGCCGTTCTTCTTTGTCGATGAGCATGCCTTGGATTGAGGTTGACAACAGTCATTTGGAGAACTCCCCGCAGTGGACCTCAAGTCGGAGAAGCCATCTTCTCCAAACCTCCACTACCCCGCACACCACTTCTCTCTCCTCACTCACACTGCCTTCTGAGCGACAACGTTGCGGTTGGAGCGTTACACCTGCTTTATTGATACACAGCAGTCCTTTTAAAATGCAACAAGTCTGTAAATTAGGAAATGAAGAGAGACACAGCCACCAGTATGATGTGGCCGTTGACGGATGGGCATGGGCAGTGGACGTTCGCTCGGATACTTAATGCCAGAGATCATTGAGTAGCTTATGCGCCAATCCTCCGCTATTCAAGAGACTGATCGACAGACGCCTTTTGAATATCATTCTTCCAGTCCTGGCCCTGTTGGTCCATGCCTTTGAGCAGGTACCTGTACTCTTGTATCATGAGTACGAGAACCAGGGATCGTGTGGAGAGCCCCATTTATGCAACTAACCATATTTAACATACAAGTACCTCTCCACCGACGCCACTGTTTCTCCCACTCCCGCACTGTACTGTCCACCTATTCAGCGCGTCTCCGAGGCCCATCGAAAAGACAATGAGCGTTTCACAACCTGCTTCGCCCGTCTCACACGAAAACAATATCTAGGACCTCATCAATCAGAGTTCAAGATTTGTCAACCCAGTGTAGATATGCGCCGAGTGCTTCAGGGTTGCCCCTTTTTAAGTGCATAGAGGATGGCGGTTGGCATGTTTGATGCTACACTTGAGTTCCCCTACCCAAATCTGAAGGAGTCATTTCCCTACGGCTATTGCACAATCATTCTTCTTCTCTTTTTAACTCGGCAGCATGATAAGTGTCATCTTCGTAAGCCAGCACAGCATGGAGCAAGACTACCCACACTCCCCGAATACGACAAGTAGCGATTTAAGTTGACACTAACGGACATCCAAACACCCAGCCTCAAACCTGCAATGCGCTCTAAAAGATGTCAGATCCCAATCTTATAGGATTTATCGTGGGCTTAGAATAAACGGCGAAAGGGGGGGGGAGGTTGTCCTGCGTCGCCTCTCACTCAAGCCTAGGATAGTACACTATGCTTCAACCAATAACAACAAGAGTTCTCGCAATAGAACCATATCTTTATTATATAGTGCTCGCTCAAAAGGGTATATCTAACTAGCATCTATCACTAAGGGACCAACTCAAGTTCATTCCTTCATCCCAAGTTCCATTCCGTAAACCTCCATCGCCAGCATCCCAAACAAGACCAAGTCATTACCAAATCAGTTGTCGTCATACATCTTCATCAAGTTCGCCTTGATGTTCGTCATCTGGTTGCGGTGCATGCGCTCTCGGTTCTCAAGTGCCGTGATGCGCTCTTGCAGGCTGGCAATCTTTTCATCCCGAATCTTGAGGGTCGCCCGCGCGGAATCACGACCGAGGACGATGCCCTTGGTGCGACGTGCAGCCGTAGCTAGGGTGTTTTGTACAGTTCGCAAGATCCCAGTATCAACCTTCTGACCCTGCAGAAGACCCATGATCTCATCAGTCACGTCGTAGCTGTTGTCGGGAGGACTACTGGAAGGGGCCGCCTGCAGCCCAGCCGGAGACTTGAACGGAGTTGTGCCAACCGAAACGGTGGCGGATGAGAGGGCTGTCGAATGTCGAGAGGGCGTATCATCGAAAGAGACTTGCTTCTGGCGCTTGGCATCGGTGCCCGGGAAGAGTGTACGAGACACTGGAGTGGGTAGGCCAGTAATATCATCGGCAGATCGCAAGTTGGTCGGGGTTTCGTATCGTCTCTGGACAGCAGCCTTCTCGGCGCTCTTGTCTGCAATGGCAGCCATCTGTCTCTCCTCGTCCGATCCAAGGTCGCTAAATTCGTCTTCATCTTCCTCAAACACATCTCGCTTTCTCTTAGTCGGCCCCCGACTCGGCGTTTCCAGGAGGGCAGCTGCCCTTGACGGACCTGCCTCCACGGTTGCGGCTGGCTTGGGCATCGGGGTGTCTTGCTCAGATTCTTCGCTAGAGTCTGTGATATCACCGGAATCCGTGTCATCCGCACGCCGGCTGGGAGTGACCTGATAGCCGTAGGACACAAGTGACTGCTGGGTCAATGCCGGGGCCCTGGACCGTGAAGATTCACTCTTTTCGGAAGACTTGAGGCCGGTTTCCCGGGGCTTGGCCTCATCCCACCAGAGAAAGAAGCTGCAGTCGTCACATTTCCAATAGAAGCGGCCCTTGTTTGGGCCAGACTTCCTCGTCTCACGTAGACTGGCCTTGTTTCGAGGTTCACAGTTGCCTGTTGGAAATGTTAAATAGCTGTCTTTAAGAGGAAATAATAAACTTACACCACCAATGTCCGTCGCTAAAACGGCCCTTGTGGAGGCGTTTCTTGAGAGATTTGGGCGTCTCTGGCTGCTGTGTTGACTGGTAACGACTCTTGCCCCGAGGCGTCGAGGCCATGACTGCTGTTGAAGGCAGCGAGAGATTACTGTGAGGGTTGCAATAGCTTCAAGTCTAGGGGAAAGTGGTAATGTTGATCAATGTTGATGTCAAAAGACGATGAACGGGAGCTGCCGCGCCGGTAGATACAGAGCGACATGCGGGGTTGGCGTTGGCGTTGGCGCTGCGTTGCTAGGGAGGTCAAGCCTCACTCAAGGGAGAGAGGTTGGGATGAAACAAGTGTGGCTGTCGCACGGGAAACCAGCCACAATTTGTTTCACCGAGCCTCGAGGTGAGGATACCTGGTACCTGCCCAGGTAGGAAGGTGTACCTGTCCCTGGGCACGCAGCCCTTCAACAGCAAACTCTCCTGCCCTGATCTGTTCGTTAATCGGCAGAACTCGACCGCAAATGGCGTTAATCTCGTCATGGATCTTGATCTTGCAGGGTCCCTCGTGGCACAGAACCGGGTAGTCACTGGTTGGTTCTTGTATGACTTGGGGCGTTGAAGAACGCAATCTCTTGGACTCGTATTGTCCGTCGCTTGCTCATTTAGGTTGCATTGTGTTTGGACGGCTGGAGACATATATTCTATCACAAACGTCAAGTCACATGACTACGCGTCTATTGCCTAGGTAGCTCGTAGCCGTCTAATATCCGACCCGATCCTTCCCTTGATGGATGAAGCTCTCCCGTGCCGTAGAATCTGGACGGAAGGTGGCTCCGTGGCACCTTCCCCTACCTAGCGACGTCTAGCCAAAAAATTAATCTCCATTAACCTCCCTGTTGTCAACTTTTCTTCTTCTTCTTTTTCTTCCTCTCTCTCAAATCTTGACCTCCTTCACTCCTTTTTTCTTCTCTTCTTATTTGTTTCTCGTCTCCGTCTCCTTTTCCTCTCTTCTTGGCCGGCTCTAATTGCCCAATTGCTTCTCCGTTTACGCCCGTCACCGCCCTCTGGTAGTCGCCAGCTCAGCTCAGCTCGACTCCCTGCTTTGGCCTCTCTCGCCTTTTCCGCACGCACGCACAGAGAAAAAAAGAGGCGCCCCTCGCGCATCGACGTCACCCAATGGCTGCACGCATGCCCCTCCTGTCGGGGCGATTCGTCGCTTCTCGCCTGTCCCCTCGAGCTTCATCCTCCCTGTCCCTGCCGGCTCGCCCGTCCCTGGCTATCCCGCGCGGTTTTCGTACAGCTCAACGCAGCAGCAGCCGTCAATACTCGTCTCAGCCACCGGGGCGCAACGACAACGTCAAGTTCTGGCCTTTTCTTCTCGTCATCGGTGCAGGCTCTCTCGGCTACGTGGGCCTTGTCAACCGTCGTAAAGGTGAGCCGCCTGCAACCAGCACCCGTGCTTCTCCCCTCATCTATTCAGTTATCAACAAGGACTGGGTATGGGTCTGCTCCTGGTACGAGGGGTTATCGCCCCGTCCGAAATATCGGTCCATGCAGTCCGTGGACGACCTTCTCGGCCTGCATTACGTTTCACTGTCATTTGGCGACCAGACTCATGCCCACCGCCTTCTCGAGACCCTTAGAACTCCATTCCAACCTCCTCCTAACCTTCACCAACTAACCGCCATCCTTCTGCAGACATGCCTACTCAACCTCAACTCGAAGCCCCCGCGTCCCCCGCTGGACAGCTTGCCGAACCCGCAAAGTCCACTCCCACCTTCAAGCCTGAAGATGTGACCGTCATCTTTGTCCTCGGCGGTCCTGGCGCCGGCAAGGGAACGCAGTGCGCGAAGCTCGTCGAGGAGCACGGCTTCACCCATCTTTCCGCCGGCGATCTGCTCCGCGCCGAGCAGCAGCGCCCCGGCTCCCAGTTCGGCGAGCTGATCAAGGACTACATCAAGAACGGCCTCATCGTCCCCATGGAGGTCACCATTGCCCTTCTCGAGAACGCCATGACCGAGGTCATCCAAAAGTCTGGCAGCAACAAGGGCCGCTTCCTGATCGACGGCTTCCCCCGCAAGATGGACCAGGCTGTCAAGTTCGAAGACAGTGTCTGCCCCGCCAAGCTTGTCCTCTTCTTTGACTGCCCCGAGGACGTCATGGAGAAGCGTATCCTCGAGCGCGGCAAGACCAGCGGCCGATCAGACGATAACGCCGAGAGCATTCGCAAGCGCTTCCGCACCTTTATCGAGACCAGCATGCCCGTCGTCGACCACTTTGACAAGGAGGGCAAGGTGGTCAAGCTGGACGCCACTCCCACACCCAACGAGGTCTTTGCCACCACCCAAAAGGTGCTCACCGACCGGTTGGGTACCAGCTTTTGAGAAATAAACTTGCATAAACCGCACTTTCACATGCACGAAGGAGATACCGTCTCGCATGGGGGGAGCAACGCCGGGGGTGTTTCGGACCGTAGAGGGGTTTTTTAAAATTACTTGACCTATAGAACTGGAAAGGGAGGTGGGACATCTAGGATCGCGTCGTCGCCAGCTGTTGGCTCTTCTCTTATCTTGTTTTGACCCGCTGGCCCTATTTGTATCCCTATTACCTTTTTGTATAATCCACGCTCGAATGACCACGCCGCCAAGAAATAGGGGGTAAGATGGGCTTATGAGAAAGAAACTGAGATGAAATACACCCGAAGAGACATATCAAGGACGAAGGGGATCCCTGAAATACCCTGTTTCGTCACGACAGAGGTACAAGCGTCTGGTCAACTGGCGTTCACTTTTGATTCTATATTGGAAGAGTACCGAGACATCATTCTCCCGCTCAATGCTGGGAATAGGAAGACCAATATGCTCATGAAACCGGCTACGCCATTCGCAACCCTTCGTTCGCTGGATTTCTCATGTTGCCCAACGATATTAACGCAAAGCAGGTATGTCAAAAATACCCCCATTCCCGAAAAACCCCGTCCCCTTTTTGAAGCCTCCTTCCCTTCCCACAACTTCTCTTTGTCCCGATTTTGTTTCGTGTCCTGTTCGTGATTTCCCATCTTTAATCGTCATTTTCCGTTCGCTCGCGAGGAGGCTGCTGCTCGCGGGGCTCGCGGGGCTCCCTCTGCTGACCCTGGCGGCGGCGGCTGTTGCCCTCCAGGCTCCCGCCCATGCCGACGTTGGCGACCTTGCGCTCGAGGTCCTGGATCTCGCGCTCCTTCTGGGACTTGGCGTTAGCCTGCTCCTGGCGCAGGACGCCGAGGACGTTCTGCAGTGTCGACTTCCAGTGGTCGACGCGGGTGGCCAGCTCCTGGTACTGCTTCTGGCCGAACACGCGGTACGTCACCTTGTGGACAAGGAAGTGCTGGCGCTGCTGAGAGAGCTTGCCCTCGACGAGGCCGGCGCGGATCACGTCGATGGCCCACATCTCGATCTCCTCCGAGGGGATCTGGAGGGCCTTTGTGATCTTGGCGTACTCGATCTCGCGGCTCGGGGTGGCGGCCGCCAGGCTGGCAAAGGTCAGGAGGCGCATCTTGCGGTGGAGCTTCTCGTGGTCCAGCTTCTCCTTCTCAACCCAGCCCTCGTGCTCCTCGTTGAAGTCGTTGTAGTCCTCGAGGTCCTGCTCCGCAAAGATGTCGAGGAGTTGAGAGTAAACGGGGTGAGAGTCGCTGAGGGCCTGCACACTGGGGATGCCTCGCAGGTCTTGGAAGAGGAAGTGAGTGCTGGAGAGGAGGGCCATCTTCACGGCGCGGAGGGATAATCGCTGGGCATCCTCGGAGGTGACGCCGTCCTTCTCATCGCCCTCGAATGTCCGCAGAGCCTTGAGAATGTATTCGTATCCTTGGCTGCGTGATTGTTAGAAAGCGGTTCAGTGGTGCGACTCAACCTGTGATATGTCGGGAGTCCACTATATCCCGAGACAAAGGTTGAGCTCGCAATTCATTGGGGCAACTCACAAATCCTCACCGGACTCCAGGGCCACCTCAGCAACCTCCTCATAGATCTTGCGCTGAAAGTCGATGTCGGTGCCCCAGGCGGCGAGCCACTCGGGCAATCTGTCGAGGTACGTCCGCAGGTTGTCGTACATGCTGTGCGACCGCAGGAACTTAAGGATCTCCATAAAGACGCGGGCGCGGACGGGGTCGGCGGGTTCGAGCAGGTTGAAGACGGTGGTCAGGGCGTTGAGCGACAGGCCGACGCCGTGGACGGGGGAGTTGATGAGGGGCTTGGCGAAGGTGGTGCAGAGGGTGGGCAGGAACTTCTTGGGGTCGGCGGACTGCAGCACCAGGTGGATCATGAGGTTGGAGGCGGCGGTATACTCCTTCTCGGGGACCGTGTTGAGGGCGGCCGAGGCGGAGACGAGCGAGGCGACCACGTCCTCGGTGGAGGGGGCCGTTTCGTTGCTCAGCAGCTGCTTGGCGTCCTCAGACTTGAGGTAGTCGGCCATCTCGGCGGCGAGGTCCTCGAAGGATCCATCGACAAAGACCAGAGTGGGCTGGCCGGCAGGCTTGGGGGCGGCCATATTGGCTCGGGCGTTGACTCCCTCGCGGGGTGATTTGACTATGTGTGTTGTCTTTTTGATTGACTTTTCCGGCTTCGACTTCGGAAGATGCGGGCGAGGGCAACGTCGAGGCAAGGAAAGGCAAGGCTGCGCGGTCGGAGGGCGATCTCGAGCGTCGGGCGGGCGTTGGTTGCAAGGTCGACGAGCGGAATAATGTGAGGATTCTTGTCCCAGCGGCGATGGATGATAGCCCTCTCTGGTGGGGCTTGGCTTCTCCCACTGGACCCCGCCATTTTTTCTGCCGTGTGTGGGCGCTAAGCGAGGGCGCTGGCACGGAGAAATAGACGGGCCGACAACGGCTTTTAACCACCCACGCAAAGCAAACTCCAGACTTTTGTTAGGTAGGTTGTGTAAGTTATCACGGGCTCAACCGTTAAGTAGTTGGTCGCCCATCCATATATCCATGCTGAATCCTTCCGCCATCATACTGAGTAATAAGCCCTCAATCAGATGACTCCCAGCCGTAAATGAAAATCCAAAATAAGAAACCCCGTGCAAACCCCCCAATGTGCGGCCAGTCCCGTCTTCTATAGGTGGAACCACAAACAATATCAAAAACCATCCAATACATCCAATGGCACAGAAACCCAACACCAACCAGTTACAGACTCGCCCAGACCCCAAAATCCATATTGTTCAAACTATTGCCGCTTCATCGCTTGGCCTTGCTCGCCTTGACCTTGTTGGCATTATCACCTATCGGGTAAATGCTCGAATCATCGTTTTCGAACAGTTCTTGATCACCCTTACCTCCCAGCTCCATGAACTCCTGGGGCGCTCGTTGAGAAGCGGGCCCAGCCTCCTTGGCAACGTTGGTAACGCGGCCCTTGTTCTTGGAGAACACCTTGACAGGGTTCTTGTTCTTGCCCACCTCGAGCTGGGCAGTCACCTGCACCGAGTTGATCGATGACAGGAGGGTTCGCTCTCTGGCCGGCACTCGTCGGTTGACCTCAAGGCCTGCAAGGCCGCCCACCAGCCCACCCGTGCTGTCGTTAACACTGGGGGCGTTCTGGGTGAGCCAAGGATGTGACAGACACTGGTCGATTGTGAACCTCTTATCGGGATCAACAATCAACATTGAGTCAATCAGATCAACTAGCCATGTCAGTAAATAGTCAAATCCAAGAGATGACGATTCTTACGGGCTGGGTCTCCAACAGAATCCCAGTAGGGCGAAGGGTAGTCGAATCGGCCACTCTTAATCTGCTGAGACAGGGTAAAGGGGAAATCGCGCGAGTAGAGCTCATCCGAGAAAGGCGGGAAGCCACAGAGACAGATGTAGAGCACCACACCCAGAGACCAAACGTCGACGGCCTTTGTATACTTGCGCTGTTTCGAGTCGGCCAGAATCTCGGGAGCAACGTAACTGGGAGTTCCGCAGAGCGTGGTCGTGAAAGACTCTTCTCCAATGATCTTGGCCAATCCAAAGTCGGCGAGCTTGACATGGAGGTTCTTGTCAACCAGCAGAATGTTTTCGGGCTTGATATCCCGATGCACAATGTTCCGCTCATGCTAAACAGGGTGAGTTCTCAGCTCGAAACAGATACTGAGCAAGATGCTTACCAGATACTTGATGCCTTGGAACAGCTGCAAAAATAGTTTCCTTGATTCGTCCTCGCTAAGTTTCTGCTTCATGACGATGTAGTTGAAGAGCTCTCCCTCTGGCGCGAGCTCAAGCACGAGATAGACACGGTCGCGCTCGTTGAACGTGTCTTTGAGGCAGAGAACGTTGGGATGGCTAACACCCATCAGCACGCCAATTTCCTGCTGCAGGCCCTCCGTCTTAGAACGATCCTCCATGCCAGGGTGCTTGGTGAAGATCTTGACGGCATATCGCTGACCGCTCGACTTTTCGACGCAGAGATAGACTTCGGCAAAGTGACCCTTGCCAAGCTTCTCCAGCAGCGTGTACTGCTGCAAGAAGACGCTCGTCTGGCGAGTCTGAGGGTAGCGGAAGACGAAGCGCGCCTTGCCGTGGACGGCAATCTCGTCCTGCTCCTCTAGCTCGCGACGCTGGTTTCGGCCGACGATAGCCTCATTGACGTAGGTTCCATTGCTCGAAAGGTCCTCGACGATCGCAACGGCGTCGTTGCCCTTGTTCTCGGTGAAGAGCAGGCAATGTCGGTTCGAAACGATACCGTCGTTGACGACGATGTCTGCTCAGGTCAGCGGTGGTGGTCGGGTAGCACAAGACGGCTAGATTACTGACCACACTCGGGATGGCGGCCTATCAAATAACCACCGGAGGGAGCGCCCTTGATCTTCTTCTTCTCGTAGGATTCTTCCTCCTTCAAAGCGACTGCTTTACCGTTGGTCACATCCTCTTTCTTGACGGCATCGGCAACTGTCTCTGGCAAGGGACACGCACTTCGCTTCTTCAATACAATGGGCTTGTCGCCATATTTCGGGTCGAGGGGGACCAGGTATCCCCAGACGCCCTCACGAACCTCGTCCTCAATGTCGTCCGAGATGGCAGGGTGGCGATCGACGAACTGGCTCAGAGGCTGTGTGTCCTGGGGCGGCGAGGACAGCGCCTGGGCCTGGGAGAAGGCTTCTTCGGTCTTCTTTGGGGTGATTTCCTGCTGGCGACCCGGAGGAGTGACCGTGGACTCCTTGACGAGCTCGCTCGAGTCGTCGGTGACGTGTGTGACGGGGGACGGGAGATGCTGCTTGTTGGCGACGGGAGTCTTGTCGGGCGCGCCGGGGGACAGACGATCGGATCGGCGAGGCTTCTTGGTCTCGGTCTCGTCCTCTGGTAGTGAGCCCTGAACAGCGATGTCAGCATGGGTGGCAAGATAAGGAGCGCGACCGCCGTTGCGCGCGCAACGGAGTCTTCGGAGACGGGTGGCGCCTGGCGGTTTGCAGCGCAAACGCAGGAAAACGAGGGCAAGACGAAGAGGGGAGAGGAAATACTGACGCGCGGACGCTTCAATTGGCTCTTTTCGTTTCGCGGAGCCATATCAGCCATGGCTGAAAGGGAGCTGTGGATGAAGCCGGAGACGGGCCAGGTGAAATTGATCACGATGGGGGTGAGCTGAGATGACGGCCAGGAACAGGGACGTTGATCTGGTGGGGAAGGGAAGAAAGTGATGCCTGGGAGGAAGAAGGAGGAAGAAAAGGAACAAGTATGGAAGCAGCAGAAGCGAAGAAGGGGATCTGCCGTGAACGAACGGGCCCCAGAGACTTTGGTGGTGTTCTTCTGGTGGTGGAGGAGGCAGCCTAGAGCTAGAGTCCAAAGTACCTGGGGTGCGACAACTGCCTGGCGATGGTACTTGTTGGTTCCAAGCCACTCTAAAGGTACCTGGGTACGGCCCCCATGTACTTGTTAGCCCTTGCACGTTGACGTACCGAGCGAGTCACAGCCTCAAAGAAGGGGGGCTTGGTAATGATGAAAGATTGACTACGGCCTTTATGAGTGCTAGAGCTAGAAAGAGAGAGTCCAGGACCATGGATGTATATGAGCACCAGGTCAGCGCAGCCGAAGAGGTCACAGGTAACTCTGCCCGTCAATGACAGCATCGGGGAGCTTGACCAAGTACCTGACCCAGGCCGGACGGCGCCAGGCCTGTAAGGGATGGCGGATGTGTTCATAAGCCCCCCAGCATCCATTCACGGGCAGTGGAGCCATTCGCTCCAGCTGCCCTTGGAGAGCTGCTGAGAGTTGCGAGCCAGACAAGGCCGTTCAGGAGGCCGACATGATGCTGTTTCTCCTATCACTCATGACAGGGGCTGCGAGTGCCCTACATGTGGATCATCTTGTTTGTCAGTCCTTCTTCAACGTCAGAGATCACCTACAATCCAAAATCGAGATGCCAGACCATGCTTAAACGCCATATGATCATACACTAGAGCCTGGTTCTTATCCCATGGACCTTCCCCCATGTCGTCATCCGCCAACCTCGACGAGTCACGCTGTCGGCCAGAATGAGACGTTTCGCATGCTCACCCAAGCCCTTTTCTTACCCGCTTGCTTCGCTTCCATGTCCTCCTGGCTGTCACGCGTGTCATGACTCGAGTGCCGACCGGCCATGGGGAAGGAAATCAAGTCATTATCTCCAAGTTCAACATCTGAAACACATCAAGTTTAGCAGAGGATTCACCAGAGCTGCAAATCTTCCACAACCTCAACTCGGCATTACCATTATTCAATATCCATGCCTAGGTATGCGTCTCGGCGTATCATAATCAACAAGACGTGCCTATCCAACAACTTGGCACTCTAACAAGAAAGCTCTACGCGCACCATCCACCAGACACCAGACACTCTCCACCTCCTCCCTTCTTCCAAAACATGTCCATATCCGTCTCCTCTCCTCCCTTGTTCTCTGCAGTTCGCCTGTTGTGTTCATGCCGCATTTCCCAGCCGTCATGGTACGGAGAAAACGATCGTCAACGCCTGTAAACTCCTTGACACCCATCTTTCTCTTATCAGTAGTGCCTGCCGTCCGTCATTATCAAGCGAAGTCGTCAACCCAATCGCCTCCAAGTTAAAAAAAAAACGAAGAATTAAAAACGCAGAATCATTTGCCTTCAAGGCTCCGTGGCCGTGAGAGGTCGTACAGATAGTAGCAGAAACCCAAGCCTGCCAGTCGTTCCTAGCAGCTGGGCTCCTATTTCTCGGGTATGGGGGATCTGGCCAGCCTGCCTCCTGTGCTCACTCGCTTTTGAAGCCGAGCCTCTCTCTCACGTTGAAGCCTCTCGGTTGAACTCATAGTTCCTGGTAGCGAGGGTACTGCATCGCCCGAGCCCCCGATCATGCCACGCCCGCGCTTTTGCTCCACGTAGAGCTGCGCAAAACGCCCCAGGGGGAACGCCGGCATCGCTGAAGGAATCTCGGCACCGTTCTGAACCAGAAGCTCTGCCACCGGGAACGGCACTGTCTTGCCGTCGCCATCGGCTGCCGGCAGAGGGGTAGGGGATGGGGCTGCCGGGTCCGCCGCAGCCAGAGCAAGCCATACAGCATGGGTGCCCCTCATCTTGTCAACCGTGTTTGGGTTTGCCCTGAGTGCCAGGGCGTACAGCACCTGTTGGATCTCGTTTCTCTTAATGGCTGCCAGCAGAGTCTCATCCGCCGTCGCGTATCGTGACAGCGTCGGCGAGATAGGGTCTAGAAATGCCCGATCCACGTACTTGGCTGTGATGAACCGAAGGCGCTGCTCACGGCTCGCCTGTCCCGTTGGCTTCAGTGACTGATCGAGCTTGGCCTCCCAAATCATGTTCGACACTCGGTTCCCGATGAGCAGCAGGAGCTCGACAATATCGACCGTAAAAGACTTGATGTCCAACGTCAGAGACCGTACCTTGCTGATGTGGGTGCCGAGAGAACGGTGAATACCGCTGCACTCGATACACAGGATGATGCCCAGGTTGATCGACACCCACTCAACCTTGGATCCGGAACCGCAGTCGGCGCACCACATGTTGCCTTGATCATTATCCCGGACCATCTGGAGAAGCCTGTCGGGGTACTCGTCGTATCCTGAGCTCGGGGTCCTGACCGCGCTGGGCCGTGCACCCACTGTTATCCTACGACTGGGTATCCCACTGCTCGAGGAGCTGTGGTGGTTTCCGTGGCTCAGTGATTGTGTCTTGCCTGTGAGGACAGAGCCAATGTCTCTCTTGATAGAGTCGCCGTTGGATGAAGTTGGCTTGCCATGGTAGCTTCGGCCCTCCATGGCACTCTGGAGAGCGTTGTTGATGGCCGAGATCCAGCTGTTCATATCTTCCTCTGACGTAGCCTGGTACACTCGCTTGAAGTTCGGGGTGATCACCTCGAAACAGAACCGCCGCTCGGCATTCCGGGCTTCTCGAACTGACGCCATTCGGAGGTCAATGGGGTCCATGTGGAGGTCAAGCCTTTGTTTCCAGTTGCTATATTCAGACAGCTTTCCCTGGTCAAGAACGATCCAGAATCTGCAAAGAGTCAGCAATGATCTACCATCTCAAGTGTGAGCAACTCACTTATGCCAGCCCTGTTTGTTCAGGTTTCGAGGGTCGACGTGCCCTCCAGGCCTGTTGAGCGCCCACAAAAGTCCTTCCTTGCGGTGAGTGACAGCCAATTGTGAGCTATCCCGCTCCTCAAGATCGCGGATCCCCTTGAACTTGGACGACGCGACGGGGCTTCCCACCATCGGCTGCCCGAGGCTACCTGGAGATCGAGACAGTTCCACAGCTGAAGGAGCGCTCGCGGCTCCAGAATTAAGCTGGGATCCAGTGCTATCTGCGCGGCCCAAGTCGGAATCCGAGGTGTTACCAGCACTTCCGTTAGTGGCAGTGGTGATAGGGATACTGCTAATGGTGCTGCTCTGCTCGGGCTCTTTATAGGTGGTGTTTGTCTTCTCAAGGATGCGCCTCTTCTCTTCGCGCTCACGTCGCTGATATTGATATTCCTTGTCAGCCTCCTGAACCTCGTTCGATAGCGCCTCCAACTGTGGCAGGAGGATTTCGATCTTCTGGGCTGTCGAGAGGAATCCCTTTGTTTGAGAGGCCGCGAATTTCGTAAGATGAGATAAGACTTCCTGTTCCTTTCGACCGCCGTGGAGGTCCTGCATGAAACTGGAATAATCGAATCGCTTGAGTTCAAAGTTTCGCCGCTTATTCTGATACTTGGAATCGGCCTCCGCAAGCTTCTTAGCCTTGACCGAGTCCTGGCGTTGTCCCAAGTAACGGGATACGTATGCATAGTAGTCTTTGCTCTCCTCCTCAAAGTCTCGCTTCTTCGACTCGGCCTGCTTGATATCGACCTGGTATAGCTTTGCTACAGGGTCGATGATGATCTTTTGGAGGTTATAAGTGTTTTGGCGCTCAAACGATAGAATCTCTCGCGCAATCTTGTCAAAGTAGTGCTCCAGAGCAGGTTGGACGGCGTTGGCATTGGTTGACGCTGCATCCCGGAGTGAGTCCACAAAGGCGAGGAAGGCGTCGTTGGCTTCAATTTGACATGCGTGTGCGTGTTCAGCCTTCTTCAGAACCTTTTTCATCTGCGTCCTCATGTTGCCCGTCTTTTGCTCCAAAGCTTTGAGGGTGGCCCGGAAGACTGGCCCATCGTCACTGACCATGGATTCGTCTCCGGGCTTAGGACAAGGTACGTCCACCCTGACGGGCTCTTTCGGTTGACTGATCGAGGGTGTAGGCGGTACCTCAGCGGTGGGTACTAAGGGTGAGACGGGTTCGTCGAGGATGTCCGGGGCGGTCATGCGCGAGTCGACTGATTGAGACGAGGCAACTCGAATCTTGGGTGGAGAGGCGAGCAAGAAAGGGGGAGAGGGCGAGTTCGGGTGGCTCAGGGATGCGCCTGCGCCTAGAAGAGTGTGAGAGGGCGTGAGGCATGAATGTTGGGTTGGGAAGTTAATACCTGCGACAAAATAGGAGAAGCTCGCCAGAGTATGCAGTCTATGGGCCCGAGAATCGTACTCAACAAACTATGTCCTAAAGTCAGTATGCACTTATAAAGCAAGAGGAAGGATGACAGTACGCTGCACGAGTTCCTCCATCCACCGCCCCTGTCCTCTGTGGGCTTCGGGGGCTTCCACTTCCATGTCCACTCGAATGACACTGATGGGCTTCCGCCGGTTGAATAGTCACCAACCAAGGCCACGTTGGCGTTCTTGTGTAGATTCGGATCGGCATGGAACTCGCGAGTTACTAGGTTCTCGACTTCTCTGGGGCTGGAAGCGTTGACATAGGTGAGGCCGGAAATGTTGGTATCGATGGGGCCGGGATTTGCATCAGGAGAGGTGGCAGGTTGGGCCTGCGACTGGCGCATGACAAATGTGAAGGAGAATATGAGCTCGTCATCGTTGCTCAGTTTGATTAGAAAACTCGGTGCACCGCTCGGATTTGAGGGATCGGGATCCTGGAGGGGGGTTAGAAGCTGCAGACAAAGGTTGTAGGTTGGTGGGAAGAGGGGATGCTGGGGGAAGCGGCGCAAACCAACCTGGACAAATTCTATAGGAGATGTATCGCCGAGCGTTCTTTGGGCGGATATCTTGGTCGTTGGAAATGCATTGGGGACAACGTTTACAGAGGTCCGCTTCCGTGGGCTTGTAACGACCAAGGAAGATATGTTCACTGGGGAGGGAGTCGGTCAGTTTGGAGGAACAAGCCACAGGACTCGGAGCGGGAGCGGGATCGCAACGAGGAAACGCGGGGAAGGGCAAATCAACGTACATCGGTTCTGGTCTCTCAGGTAGAGAGCAGCCCCATCGTCGAGCTTGCTGCTGACGATACCCATTGTCGAGTCGCGATGAGAGGGCGGCGAGCGGCGAGCGGCGAGAGACAGGGGACGGAAACAGTCGCGGCCGGACCCAACAACTGGAGCTGTCGGGATCTTTTTATGATGGAGCGACGAACGCACGCACTGGGGGGGCGCACAACGGCGAAACAGGCGACAGGCGATACCGTGACACCGAGCAGCAGCAGCAGTCGCAGCAGTAGCAGCAGCAGCAG